>JAGKTI010030399.1:0-12400 GCA_018397915.1 Birgus latro
CTTATCCACTGCTAAACAAAGGCCTCCTCCAAACTTCTCCACAAATTCTTTGACTGAGCCAACTTCTGCCACGTTTTTCCTGCAAGTGTCCCCATCTCATCTGTCCACCTCTCTGGCCTTTCTCTACTATGCTTACAATCTCTTGGTGTCCAGTAGGTCAGCCTCTTGCTGCATCGGTTATCCCTTATTCTTGCTACATAGCCTGCTCACCTTTATTTGTGTTCTTTTATAACTTCTATAATATCTTTGATTTTAGTCTGCTCTCTCACCCAAGTTGATCTTTTCAGGTCTCTTAAAAATGTTGCCAACACTGACCTTTCCATTGCTCTCTGATAAAGGAATACTTTATTTTCCATCGATTTTGCCAGTTTCCAGGTCTCACAACCATACGACATAGCTGGAATTGTACATTCATTATATACTTTTCGTTTCATACAAAGTGGCAAGTTACATTTCAAAATGTCTATGTTTACAGAATGAATGAATGAACGGAAGTATGACATGGCGTCACAACAGCAGAGGTCATATGCTGCCAAACACAAACATTAAAAGAAAGTCAAGATATATAAAAAAGGTAAAAAGGAAAAAGAAAAATGATGTATAAGATAGTATAAAAGAAACAACTAAAACTAATAACATGGTGGAAAGATAGAAGTTAGAACTAAAACATTATAACTGAAACAAACTAAAATATGGTAAAGCCCAACAGCTTGTGGAGAAGGCCAGAACTCAACACAAAGGAGAAGGTGCCTCCTCCCGTAGCACAAGCCTCTTCCCCAAGCACCAAGGAGAGAAGGTACAATCCGATACTGGCTCGGCATCCGGAAAGGTTCTGCCAACGAAGGTCCCCAAGATTGGGGCATTCAACAAGGAGATGCTGCAGAGTCAAAGGAACCAGACAGTCATCACAATAGGGAAGGGGCACCCTCTCCAGTAAAAAATCATGAGTCAGCCTAGTGTGGCCAGTCCAGAGATGGGCCAAAGCAGTTTTGCACTGTTGGGAGTCCCATGTGCCCCCAATGGCTCAGGTTCCGAGGAATGCTGCGGAATTTGTTCGCCCCAGCCGCATCCTACTTCCTTTGTTAGCAGAAATGGACAGCCTCCACAGTGGCTGTACATAAATTCCTGGATGGGACACGTTAATGAGGAGAGGAAGGGCAAGTGGCAGCAGCTTTAGCCAAAGAGTCAACACGCTCATTGCCCATGACCCCCACATGTGCAGGGACCCAACACAGTTGCATAAAGTATCTTCGCCTACATAATAAGAACAGCCACTCCAAGACAGACAGGACTAGGGGATGTGATGGGAAGCCACGAGACAAAGCTTGTAGGGCACTGGCTGAGTCACTGAAAATGGTAAAGGAAGCTGGAGGAAAACTACAAATCAAGTCAACTGCAACTAAATTGCAGTAAGTTCAGCGGTAAAAACAGATGCAGAAGGAGAAAGACTCCCACCATGGCTAAAATCATGAAAAATGACACCAAAGCCTGTACCCACACTGGATTTAGAGCCATCATTATATACAGGGATCGAGTGACTGTGAGCAGAGGCATGTTCTAGAAAATAAGACAGAGCTGCCTGTGAGGGAAGAGAGGCCTTCCACTCAAGGAAGTAGTCACATGGTTGTATCTCTGGGTGAAGCCAGGGAGCCACTCGGGAGACATGCATAGGGCAAACAGGGGAGGAATGGTCACCCATCTCCCCTATGGCAGCCCTTGCTCTGTACCCAAATGGGTGTGGATAGCGAGGGTGAGTGTCATAAAAGGGGAGAAGAGCAACCTCAAAGACAGCCTTACAACTCAGTGAGGCCGTAAGACAGTGAAGGCAGTGCCAACACTGCACCATCAAAGACTACTGGTGGAGATCCAGTGGCGATTCGTTTACATCAATCAACAGACTTTCAATCAGGGAAGACCATAAAGCCCTAGTTGGCAGATGAATCCCAGCATAATGGACCGAATTAAGTGGCCGCAGCCGTGCCTCAGTAGCAGCAGAGTATAGCACACACCCATAGTCCAATTTGCTCCTTACTAAAGAACGGTGAAGCCGGAGCAGGATGGTTCTGTCAGCCCCCGAAGACAAGTGAGATAGGGTCCGTAGGAGAGACAGGGCATGGAGGCATGATAATCGTAATGAACAGCTATGAAGTACCCACGTCAGTCTCCTGTCAAAAAAAAATCCAAGACACCTTATCTAGTTCACACATCGCACCCTGTGGCCATGTAACTGGAGGTCTGGGTCAGGGTGAACTTTTCTCTAGCGGCAGAAATGCAAGATCATCGTCTTTGTTGGGGAGAAACGGAAGCCATGCATGATGGCCCACCAAGATACTCTGTCTAGAGTGAGCTACATGCAACGTTCAGCCACGGACATTCGGGAAGCAGCATACTATAGAGCCAAGAGGGCGACACCCCTTCTGGAATAGTGGACACAATAGCGTTTAATACTACAGAAAAAAGGGTCACACTGACGACACTTCCTCCAGGCACCCCTTCCTCCTGAGTGTACAAAGGAGACAGGATGATACCAACCCTAACCCCGAATGAACTGTTACACAGAAAATTTAATATAAATTAGGGTACCCTAGCCTGCACTGTAAACCAAAAGAATGGAGATGTTGGAAGACACCAAACCGCCATGTAGTATCACATGCCTTTTCTTGGTCAAAGAAAAAGCACACCAGATGCCGCTGTCTAGCAAATGCATCACATGCTGCAGCCTCAAGATGGACAAGTGCATCTGTTGTTGAGCAACCTTTTTGAAAACCAGAGTGACACTGACAGAGACATTAATTCATTTCTAGGAAATGCATTAGGTGCGTGTTGACCATTTTCTCAAATAATCTGCACAGACAGGATGTTTAGGGAACTGGCCGATACACCAGGGGACTGTAACCTACCTTCTCTGGCTTCTGGAACGGCAGGACAATGGTCTCACACCAAGATGTGGGAAGAGAAGATTCCCTCCAAATTCTATTAAAAAGGCTGAAGAGAAAAGACAGTGCATCATCATCCAAGTGTTCAAGCATCGCATAGGGAATATCATCTGGCCCTGGTGAGGTGTCATGACAGAGGGAAAGGGCAGATTGGAGTTCATGATAAGAGAAAGGGAGGTTGTATAACTCCACAATCCCTGAACGGAAGTCTTGCACCCTTGCCTCCTCTAATCTCCCGATGTCTGGCAAAAACTGGTGAGCTTGTATCTCTATGACTGACAGCCGCAAGGGCAGATGAAAAAATATCAACCACAGCTGCAGGGTCACCAACAGGCTCACCATTAGACATCAGTATGGGGGACCTGCCTTGAGTGAATTTTCCTGAGATCTTTCGCATCCTCTTCCACACCCAAGATACTGGCGTTTTTAAGTTTACAGATGACACATAAGCCGTCCAAGAGTCTTGCCTAGCTTGTTTCAGTACCCGAGGAGCCTTAGCCAGCGCCCTTCTGAAGTCAACAAGGTAATGCTCTGTCCTGCATCTACGATAACGGTAGAAAGTTAAGTTCTTATCACGTACAGCAAAACTGCAATCCTTATTCCACCATGGGAGAGGTTGACAGCGATACATGCCAGAGGTTTTAGGAATAGTATGAAGAGCAGCAGAATGCCGAACAGGGGTAAAGAAAGAAACACCCTCATCAATATGTGGAATGTCTTCGACTGAGAGGTCAACAGTAAGGAGGATGGGAAAATGACCACTTCCATGGAGATCCTCCATAACGTCCCAGCTAAAGTACAGGAGAGAGTCAGGAGAGCAGACAGAGAGGTCAATTGCAGTAAATGAAAATGTGTAAATGCCCTAGTATTGAATAGAGGAAGATCCTTATCCTCCAATAAGGACGCCAACAAACTCCCATGTTGGTTAATAAGACAGTCACCCCACAAAGGGTGGCAACCATTAAAGTCTCCCAAGAGAAGTAAGGGCATAGGTAACTGACCAAGGGGTTCTCATGTTTCACCTTACTGACTGCTGTGTTGGGCGATAAATAAATGGAACAAACTGTATAACAATTGTGGCCATACAGCCGCACAACAACACACTGGAGATGGACTGGCCGATGAGGGATGTCAGCCCTCACCAAAACAGCACCACCTCCGACAGGACCCTGGGTTGGTGTTGTGTAAAAAGCATTGTACCCAGGTGGTGCATGAATTGTTGCAAACCCTACAAGAGTTTCCTGGACACACACACACATATAGGGGAATAAGTCAGGTGGGTCCACAGCTCCTCTCAATTACTACGCAGCCCCCGACAATTCCACTGTAGTATACTGGCTGAGAATGCCATAGTACCCACAGCGAAGGGGCGAGACAAACTTGCCCTGGACAAGCAACCAGATTTAGATTCCTGCTTAGAACTGACCACAGAAAAGGACTACCTGGCACTGTTATGGTGTACGGTGTGTCGCTTGGCTGAAGATAACCTGAAGGAAGAAGAAGAGGGCTGGACAATGGTCTTCTTCTGTGTTGAAGCAAGAGATGGCTTGGTAGGGAGACTGCAAGGTGCCCTAGCAGAAAGAGAGCAGGCACTGCCAACACGAGAAGGAGCACAATCGGTATCACATCCCACAGTACTGGAACCCTGAGAGGGCAAGGCCTCATGCAGCAAAGCAGGCACATCACCGACCTGGGTACCACCACTGTCTTGTGGTGGCTGGTTCATCAGCAAAACACCATCCTCAGCCTGCACTCGCCCCGTCCCCTGAGCATCCCGAGTAGAAGGAGTAGTGGGCTCCACTGTAGAGATCTTTGCCAGCAGTGTTTCTGTTTCTGAGGACTCTGAGGAGCCACGGTGATGCTTACCATGCACAGGAGGGACATCGGGAGTTTTGGATGTGCAGCATCGACACAGGTGTTTGCCACAGGAGAAACTAGAGGAATCAGGATGTGGAGGCACTCCCAGATGCAGGATGCACCACCCCTGAAGGGATACCCCCAGAGACAGGAGGCACCTCCCCAGAGGAAGCACAGCAGCTACCATGCTGCACTCCCTCAGTGGAACCCCCCGGCCAAGAATGCCGGGAAGTAGAACCCCGAGAATTTGGTGGGGTATTGTGCGATGGCAGGGGCACATGCAGGATAGATTTAACCTGTCCAGTCCCGACCAGTTTTTTACATAACACACCCTCAGAATCCAACCGATTTTCAACTTTTTTTTTTTTTTTTGCTCAAACCTCTGCTTTTGGTGAGAAACATCGAAAATTCATAGAGAAATCGCCCTCCTTAGCTTATAACAGGTGTCAGTCAGCCTTACGTTTTCCTGGCTAAAGAAAACGAACTATGGAAGGGTTAAGTAATTCAAGCCACTTTAAATTACGTATTTATTTATTTATTTGGTAAGAATTTATGTGTAGAACAAGTCTATATTGGTTTTCACACAAAAATATAGGCGATAAAAGCATTGTTCACTCACCGAAAACCCCAGCTTATGGCACCTTCCCTTACGACATTACCACCTCATCACTTCTGTTTGTTTCTCCTTCTTGCTTCTTTGTTTCTTTCTCATCCACCTTAGGAATCACTTTCACCATGAATTTCGTCACTGGAGAGACCGTGGGGCAACATATATTTACTGGCCAGGTTAGTGCTAACAGATGAATTGCCGAGTGTGGGGAGGAGGTGGGGAGGGGCGGTCAGGTGGGGTCAGGCAGAATCCCCACTTGACAGCATGTAGAGGAAGGTCTCCCACATATGCCTACCAAAAATCACCCACAAATCTTGAAAAATTTGCAAACGACGAGCCTTGCAACTGACTGACGTACGATGCACGATGGTGGGTCTGTCAGCGGAAAAAAGTAGTGACGTGCATTGTACGTCGGTGGGACTCGGCGTGTTAAGGCGAGACAAGGCAGCAACAAAGGTAACCCAAGGGCAAATGAACCTCTCCCTTACCATGGCCTTTGCCTCAGAAAAAGATATTTTCTTCTTCATTCGGACAAAATAATCTCATACTCATACTTGTATACATCGCAATCCCTTGAGGAGGCCGCATGTGCTCCTCCACAGTTCAAACATTTAGTGTTGAGAACAATCAGCCATACCATGGGAAACACAACCACATTTTCCACAGACCTCAGGAAGGCCAGTTATTTCCCGCCACCAAGAACGGTGAACATGACCAATCCTTTGACACTAATAGCACCTAGTCGCAGAACATAATGTTTAACCTTAACATAAAGTTTTAAGCTTCCACCATGTAGTGGTGACAACTCTGACAAAGAAAGGTGATTAAACATCAATATAAGAGTGGGCGTGGGTGTTAACCCGCCGAGCCACACCGACGTACGATACACGTCGCTACTTTTTTCCGCGACCAGACCCAAAGACGTGCATCGTACATCACGCAGTTGCAAAGCCCATTGTGTGCACATTTTTCAACTTTCGCGGGTGATTTTTGGTAGGCCTATGTGGGAGACCTTCCTCTACCTGCTGTAAAGCGGGGATACTTCCTGGCTCCACCTAAACCCCCTTCCCACCCTCCTCCCCGCACTGGGCAATTCACCTGTTAGCAGTAACCTAGCCAGTAAAGGTATGTTGCCCTACGGTCTCTCCAATGACGAAATTCACAGTGAAAGTGATTCCTGAGGTGGAGGACAAAGAAACAAAGAAGCTAGAGGTAGAAACAAACAGAAGTGATGAGGTGGTAATGGAAGGTGCCATATACTGGGGTTTTGGGTGAGTGAACAATGCTTATAAACGCCTATATTATTGTGTGAAAACCAATGTAGACTTGTATTACACATAAAATCGTACCAAATAAATGAAATAAATACGTAATTTAAAGTGGCTTGAATTAGTTAACACTTCCATAGTTCGTTTTCTTTAGCCGGGTGAAAAAGAAGGAAAACGTAAGGTTGAGAGACACCTGTATCAACATTTTTTACCTCACGATCGACATTTCTCTATGAATTTTCGATGTTTCTCACCAAAAGCGAAGGTTTCAGCCAAAAAACAAAAAGTCGAAAATCGGTCGGGACCTGGGGGTAGGCTGGGTAAAAAACCGGTCGGTACTGGATGGGTTAAAACCCCATCAACTTTCTTCATAATCCTCTGTACTGTTACAACTCCCTGTGGAGGCAGAAGAATCAGAATAAGAGACTAAGTCACGAGAATACACAACTCCATGGGACTGATTTAGGACCAAGTGACGAGAGGCAGATACTGGATAACCGGCAACAATAGTAAGAGACCAGATGCGTAAACTTTCCTCTTCATTCCTGGCCTCTAGCAACAAAGACCCATCTCCCTGCAAGGAGACCTTGGGGGTAAATCCAAATGCTGTAGCTAGACCACTGTTCATCTGAAAAAGTTCAGGTTCCGGAGGGAAGTACCATCAGCCATTCTGAATACTATGTATCTTGTGTAAGAGTGTTTCACAAAGACACTAGGTAGCAGCTCGATAGAAGGGACATCTGAATTCGCAGTTTAGGCAGATGACCCGGAGGGTACAGGGTTGTCAGCCAGAAAGTGACAAGGTGATGCCAACTCGAGCAGCTGGTCACGAACCACACGAATGGCTGAAGAAGTGCATAATGTATCCATGTGTACATTATTGAGGGATAAAATGGCACCAGGAGCAAAGGGAAATCGCCTACCAGGGAGTGAGCCGACCGAGCGAGGTCTGCTGGGAGCAGGGTACCTCATCCCTAGAGGATGACCCCAAAAGACACCCCTTGATGTGAAAGTTCGCTCCCACCAGTGCAAAGACCCACTTCCCCAACATCCTCCAGCCCTGATACCCAACCAACCAACTCAGGACAGCACCAAGGCGACCCCTGTGGAGGGCAGCACCGATGACCTATACAGGTAACCTATATTTCAGGCAGCGCTTAGTCATACTCCTCACCCACAACCCTACCCGCATGGGAGACCCTGCCAGTTGTCGTTACATCTGCAGGCAGGCTTGTGCGATCACAGAGGCACACAAGCCCCCCCACCACGAGAAGGTGGCTGCCTATTGGCGGGCTATGTTTACCGAAATCTTTCCATCCAATTGTAATGCGTCTGTTATTTTGCTCTCATGGTCTTTCATTAATTTTAGTATTTGCCCCAAGTAAAAGTACTCATCGACTTCTTCAGGAATTTCTTTGCTTATTCTGATGACACTCTTTGTTGACTGCAGATTAAACATTAGTTTTACTCCGGTTCTTCTTTAGGCCTACTTTGAGACTTTCTCTCTTCATGTCATTTAACATTTCTTGTAATGTTTCTGCTGTTTCTGAGATTAGAACAATGTCATCTGCAAATCTCAAATTGTTTAGCTTTTCTCCATCAATGTTCACTCCTTTGTTTTCCCAGTTTAGCTTTCTGAAAATACTTTCTAGGCATGCTGTACATAATTTTGGTGAAATTGTATCTCCCTGATGCACGCCCTTCTCAGTCTTAATTTTTTCCGAGGCTTATGTAATTTAAATGTAGCAGTTTCCCCTTTATACTATGTTTTTGAGCAGTTTTACAGTGTTCTCATTCACTCATTGTTCTCATAATGAACTTATAATTGCTATGTGTTCCACTGAGCCGAAAGTCTTTTTGTAATCAATCAAACCTAAGCACATGCTTTAATATATTCTGTAGTTTTCTCAGTTAGCTGATTCATTGTGTGTAGATGATCAGTAGTCACTTACATGCTTCGGAATCCTGCCTGTTCACGGGGTTGATTTTAATCCAAATTTGTTATTCTCTTCATAAGGACTTTAGTTAAGAGTTTGTTAATGACTGATAATAAGCTAATGGGTCGGTAGTTACTAAGATCTTATAAGTCACCTTTTTTTGTAAAGTCAAATAACTATTGCATTACTCCAAGGTTTAGGAATTTTCTTGTTTTTTTATACATTGAGTAAATAAGTGAGCAAGCCTGTTTTGTACTTCTACTCCTGCATCCAACAGTAAATCTGCTGCTGTTCCATCTTCTCCCGGAGCATTCCCTCTTTTCATATTTTTAAGAGAAATATTTACTTCGTCTGGTGTTACCTCAGGTATTTCAATTGTGTCAACTGAAAAGTTAGCTATTGGTACTATTGTCTTTGATGCATACAGTTCTTTCTAAAATTCTTCAGCTCTCTTCACCATCTTATCTCTGCATTTAATGACTTGACCATTTTTGTCTTTGAGTGATGTAATTTGTTGCTATACTCGTGCCATTTTACTTCGGACCTGTTTCAGACTTTTTCCTTTTGTGATGGTTTCTTTTATCTGATTCATGTTTCTCTTCCTTTTTTTCTTCTCTTTGTCTCTTGTTTGTTTCGTTTTTGAAGGCTCCAACATGCTTGCATGTGTCGGTCTTGGTCACCTAATGGCGGCTCTCCACGCTGCTCGATCCCTGGCAGCCTCCCTATTCAGTCCCTTAACCCTTAAGTCACATTTAATGACCTCGTCCCATGTCTTTCTCGGTCTACCCTGTTGATTGAAGTCCTGCATGCAATGGGGGGCAATCACAGGGTTGAAGAATAGGTAGTCTTCCTGCTGTAGAATCTTTATTTCCCTAGGAGATAGATAAGGAAGTGAAGAGGTGAGGTGAGGCGCACACATGCCTTGAAGTGGAAGAAGCTCTCTCACTGCTCGCGCAGGCGCATAGCATGACGGCGACTGCGCGGCACATTTGAATAGGCACATTGACATGGGTAAATGTTACATTGACATGGGTACATTTTATACATCCACACCTCCCCTTCCCTTTGCGTTCGAAGAAGTCGAACGGTGAAAAGTAACAAAGTAGATACAATTCCACAGGTAATATGAAAATCCTACAAGTGTCTACAAAGTGTGTACATTGTGAGCAAACATACAGGGACTTCTTATTGGCAGTGTACACTGTGTTAGGACTTATTTAGCCTTGGAGATCTACGTGGGGTCTTGGGAGGAGAAACTGAATTGGACTTTTCCATGTCTGTCTGGAAATTAGACTTTTCCATGTCACGACAAGGGACCACAGGGATGTTAGGTGTAGTGTCAGAGTGTGGGTCGGGCACTGGATATAAGAATCTGCGGTTTCGACGTAGCACTCGGCCACTTGGAAGCCTAACCTCGTATTCCCTGGAGCGAGCACCACCCATAACGATGGCGACCTTATCCCACCGGCGTGAAGTGGGGTCCTGAACGCGAACATGTTGACCCATAGCCAGCCTGGGAAGATCACGGGCGTGTTGATTGTAGTGCTTCTTGACCTGGGCGGCTCTGGAGGCGACCCGTCTGTCCCAGTCGTCTGCCAAGTCCTTCCAGTCACTCTTGAAGGACTGCGGATGAGCAGGTACACAGCTGCGGAGGTTATGACCAAACAGAACTTGAGCAGGTGAGCAGCCGGTGTGGTTGGGGACATTCCTCAGTTCCATGAGTCCCCGGTCGAAGGCTTCACAATTAATGTTACCAGACGGTGCTGTTGCCATGATAAGCCTCTTGACGGCCTTAACAGCAGCCTCGGCGTGGCCATTTGACTGCGGGTAATGGGGCGATGACGTGAAATGCTGGATCCCCCATCGACGAGTGAAATCGGCAAACTCACTGCTCGAAAAAGGTGGTCCTCCATCTGTGCGTAACCGAAGAGGTACCCCCACCTCTCGAAAGTAGCTGCAGAAGTATCGGATCGTGGAGGATGACAGCTGGCCAGTTCGACAGTCGGTCGACAATCACTAGGAAATGTTTCCCAGCAACTTGAAAGAAATCAGCAGAGACTGACTCGAAGGGCCTGGTGGGCTTATCATCATTGAGAAGCGGTTCCTGTTGCTGTGAAGGGCGTAGAAGCTGGCACGACTCACAGGCGGCGACAGTATTGGTGATATCAGAATCAATGCCAGGCCAGAATACCGTCTGGCGTGACCGTCGCTTGGTAGCCTCGACTCCTCGATGACTGTCATGTAGCCGTGCGAGAGTCTGGCGACGAAGAGCAGCAGGAATGACGATCCGAGCGCCTAGTAGTACGAGTGATCCGTCAACAGAGAGGGAGTCTCGGAGTTTCCAATAAGGCAGCAAGGATGTATGTAGAGAATACCTGTTAGCAGGAAATCCAGCCAATATGCAGTCACGTAAGCGAACGTAGTCAGAGTCCTGTTCGGCTGCATTTGCTAACTCCTGTAGGTGACGGTCAGCTTCGATCCGCGGGGCGGCGTCCTCTTGATATGCCGCAGAAGTTATGATGGACCGTAGATGTGCCGTAGTAGAAGCGGAGTCCGATGTATCCTCAGGTGTAGGTCGGCTGACAGGTGCGCGTGAGAAGGCATCTGGAATGCGGAGCGTCTTACCAGCACGCCATACGGCTCTGAAGGTGAAGTGGGACATGCGCTCTCGTAATCTCTGTAATCGAGGGTTCTCAATCATGTCCAAGGTGTACGAGTTCAGAATCGGTACTAGTGGACGATGGTCAGTGTGAACTGTAAAAGACTGGAGCCCTGTAAGATAGAGGCGGCACTTCTGAAGAGCCCAGCTGACTGCCAACATTTCCAACTCTATGGTGGCGTATCTTGTCTCGGCGTCTGCCAAAAAACGGGAGCCACATTGGACGAGGCGAAGTTGACTGGAACCATGATCCTGCAGTAGGGCGTAACCTATACCATACAGGCGAGATGCGTCAGTCTGGAGATATGTAGGTAGTCCTGGGTCGAATGCTGCGAGGATGGGTGGACTGGACAAGGCTTTCTTGACTTGCTTGAATGCCAAGTCGTGATCTGGAGTCCACGTAAATGAGCGAGATGGGCTCAAGAGAGGTCGAAGTGGCTTGGCGGTTTTGGCGATCTCGGGCGTAAACTCGGCTAACTGATTCGCCAACCCCATGAATGAGCGTAAATCGGTGAGGTTAGCAGGTGTAGGGAAGTCCCGAAGAGCTGCAACACGGTCCGGGTCGGCGGCGATTCCTTTGTCCGAAAGAGTGTATCCACAGAAGTTGACCTTAGTGGCTGCCACGATAAATTTATCCCTGTTGAGAGTGATACCGTGTGAACGGCAGCGTGTGAGAAGCTCCTGAATCCTCTTGTAATGTGACAGAAGATCGTCGTCAAACAGCAATACATCATCAACCACTTTGACGCATTTCGTTAGACCTTGGAGGGCGAGATCACCACGGTAGCAGTATGCATCTCCGGTAGCGGCGAAGCCCATCGGTCCGCGACAGTAATAATATCGGCCGTAAGGTGTAATGAAAGTAGTAAGATGCCTGTCCTCCTCTGCCAGTTCGATTTGCCAATAACCATGGAGAGCGTCCGCAGCTGTGAAGTACCTCGCTGTAGAATCAACCGTACGAACAGCTGCAATAGGCGTCATCGAAGAGTGGACAGGGCGGGCAACTTGACTGTTAAGTTTAGTTAAATCAGTGGTAATCCTGACTCCTTTGGGTTTGGGTACAACTACCATGGGATGACACCAATCGGAAGGCTCATCCCCACATTTCTTGATGATTCCTTGAGCCACCATAC
>JAGKTI010030400.1:0-12399 GCA_018397915.1 Birgus latro
TTCCTCTTTTCCTTCCTTCCTCTTCTGTCTTTCCTTCATTCTTTCCTCTTCCATCTGCTTACAGGTGACTTTACACTCCCTTGTCTGTCTTTTTTTCCTTCATTTTTTCCTCTACCTTCTGCCTGTGGGTGACTACACAGAGTGACCAGCCAAATGGTTTCCTGTACACCAGCAAACCATTTACCATGCTGGGTAGTAACTATGTAACCAAATTATTGCGCCTGGTGGTTTAGTGGGTAATTAAGGCGCTTCAGTCGGATTGAGCCTGTGTAGGTTTATATCCAAGGGGTAGTTGAGGTTTATTGCCCATGTAATGCCACTCAAGGATGAGTGAGGCTGGTCACTCTCATCTTGAATGTCAGGACCAACTTGCCTAGCCCCGGGCTCTTACGCTTCTCATGGGGCAACATAGATTTGGATGGTGGGTGGACAGATGGATGTATATTTTTGTATCTAGTATGTTAATACTCTCATCTGTGTTATTGATGGATCGCTTTTTGTATAAGTAACATATAAGATGCATACAAGAGAATGCTAAAGTGCAATGGGCAAAAAAATTGCCAAGGAAGAGGTGCTGTAAGGCTTCCTAAGCTGAAAAGCATATGGGCCTTTGTGTATAACTGCATGTTTGGTGTGTATAATCATCAGTTGTTATCACACTGTGGCTGAAACTTAATGGCATTTGGCCTGCATTCACAGACAGATTTAAGACCATTTCCTTGTAACTAACTTCATCATGGTAAGTTCGTGACTGATGATGGATGCCAGATACAGTATGGAATATCTTCCAGAGGAGCAGCAATCATGCCTTAACACCTTGAAGCCAGTGACATATATATATATTTTTTTTTTGTATATTCAATAATTCACTCAATACAAGAAGCCTCTTGTATTGAGTGAATTATTGAAGGGTACAGCTAACTCGACCAAATGCAAAACTCCTAAGTTGAATAAAAGTGTCTGAAGTTAGCAGAAATAAAAACAGTGATCTCTTGGGTATCTGACACTTCAGTAACTGACTCCCAGATTAACCAGCCATACCACATTAGGTATACTGTGTTCAAGTGTGATTTGTGATGAAGATGGTTCTCTAAATATGAATAAATTGCATCATAGTCATTTGGAAAGAACCTACATTTTACATCCAGATCACTGTGATTGAAAAATAAGAGAAAAAAAAATGACAAATTAGGAAAAATAATTTATGAAGTTTGATGTTGATCTTTATGAGAGTGGAGAAGCTAGAAGAAATGCAGTGAGAGTGAATACATGCATATGTACATATACCTGCACATACAAGGGGGGGAATAAGTGTTTGAGTGCAGATGTATGTACCAGTATTTCTGTTGACCTTGATTATCCAATCTGGCCCATCCATCCTCCCATTTAGGTCTGATAATTGAGAGATTACTGAAAACAGCACATCATTGTAGTGAACTTGTTAACACCTTCAGGTTGAGTTTGTAATTTTTCCTGCTGTCCCTGGGTGATTTGTATTGAGCTAAGAAAGCACCTCTTGTGTATAAGGGTTATTGCAAGGCTACCCCTAACCCCTCCTGTAAAAAAAAAAAAATAATGCAATAATAATAATCCAATCCTATGTTGCCCCACGAGAAACATAAGGGCCCGGGGCTAGGCAAGTTGGTCCTGACATTCAAGATGAGAGTGACCAGCCTCACTCATCTGTGAGTGGCATTACGTGAGCAATAAACCTCAATCACCCTTTGGATATAAATCTGCACTGGCTTAATCCGATTGGAGTACAGGAAACCATTTGGCTTGTCACTTAGTGTAGAGTCATCCATGGGCAGAAGGAAAGAAAGATGGAAGAGGGAGTGTAAAGTCACCTGTAGGCAGAAGGAAGAGGAAAGAATGAAAGAAAGAAGAGGGAGGAGGGAAGAGAGGAAAGGGCAGACACCCAAAGCAGCACTACATCAAGTGAGTGGATGGTGAGTGCCCCCACCTACCACAAAAAGCAAAATAAAATTGTTTGGAGATTGCACAAATAAAAAAGTTATGTACTTGAACTGAAGAGGTTAAAGGCAATGTTGTCACCCTGTGTACCTGGATGGTAATGTCCATGGTCAGTAAATGACAAATTTTCCTTTTGGACATTTTGACTGTGTAGTACAGAAAGACAAACAGAATACCAGTATAGTCAGTGGAATACAGTACAGTACATCAGTATTTTGTATACCATAATGTATTCTTGTTCTAAGAATTTTATATCATCTTTCATTGCTTTTCAGCCTCCAAATACGTTTCTAAATAAACTGCAGTATAATCTTGTATTATGTGACTCTGTGGTTTTCTGATACTGCACATGTATAGTTATTGGTCATTGACAGGCAGTTAACACACTGAGCTGGAGGATGTCATTTTCAGTTTATTCTTGCCTCTCCCAGTGGTTTTACTGAGCTTAAGATAGACTCATCTTACTGAAGGAGGTTAATATAGTATAGATGAACTCCCTCAGTATGGGAGGCTTTTCCTAAGTTATATAAAATTGTTTGGAAATAGTGAGGATAAACTAAAAAGGACATTTAGCTGAAAGCATTGCTGGTTGTGTCAGCCAGTATCTGTCAGTAAGTATAGTATACAGTTGAAGAATTATCAAGTTGAAGTTATTTATCATGATTCAACAATCAAGCCTCCATTGCAACTTATTTTGCAGTTTACTAAATGTACTGCAACAGTTGTGTGGAAGTTGTAATATTTTGAAACATCCCAAATGTATGACTAGGACTTACTGCATTTCAGGACAAGAAAATTCAGAAGGATGATGGTGATGATACCAGTGAGAATGATGGCAATGATTATGGTGATGATTATTATTGTACTGTACTTTGTCTTTGTATTACCATGAAATACTTATCAGATGATACTTCTCAATTTTGTCTTTTCAGCTCATGTACTCCTTTGTTTCATTTTGTATTTTTGAATTTGCTCACTTATCACGTTACTGTAACATACTCCCATTGTCCCCTCGGCCACATTCACTCATCCTTATTTCTTGTCTTCTCTCGACTTGCCTCCTCTCAGCTGTTCCTTTTTCTGTCTTTCCATGCCTGCATTATTCTCACTTATAGCTGCCACTGTTATATTGCTAGCATCAGAATTCATGTTATCTGTCATGCTTCTCTCTTTCTTTGTTGATTTTGAGGCTCAGTTTGGCAAATCTGTATCAGGGAACCATGATGACCTTACAGCAAACTCTTATTTTCTTGTTGCATTTTTTTTTCTGACAATTTTTCAGTAATTTCCAGAAATTTGAGCATATATCTTTGGTGCCTTTAAGGCTGATTTTGCAGTTCCCCCTAATGTCCTGTACCAGATACAGTATATGAAAAAAGTTGATTCTTGGAACACATTCCTGACATACAGGGTGTCCTGTGAGAATTTTAAAAACTTCAGAAGGTTATTCTAGGGGTAATTTTGAGTGAAAAATGCTGTATTAACATGGGTTTATTTCTCATTCATTTCAGAGCTACAGTTACTGATGACCATGTAGGTCAGTATGGTCTCCATCACAAAGAACCCTTATCAGCCATTTTAGCTTTGAAATACAGTAATTGGGAAGTGGAACAGTGTTGATATAACATTTAGTAAGCAGAATTTGTCAAGAATAACCTGAAGTTTTTTATTAAAAAAAGAAGAAGAAAAAAAGACGAGTTATCTTAGACCACAGATCATGGTACATTAGTATTGGTTACTGTGGATTCACCATACTGAATTTCAGAGTCCGTGGAGAGATGGATGAGCGGCAACATTGTTTTTATCACAAACTGTGCATTTTTTAGCATACAGGAAGACCTCATTACAAATCACCTGTGTGTTCTTTTTTTTTTTTTTATAATTGAAATGTGCACTACAAATCATAGAAAAATTACTGATTGATTGTTGACCTCTGGCTAGAAGACTGTGTGCTTTTCACCTCAGCTTGGTCTAGATTTTCATCCTTTTGTTATATCACATAACACAGTAGCAGAAAGAGACAACACTATGGTTTTACACCCTTTCTATAGCATTTCTTTGTGACCAGCATCATATTCCGACTGTTGGAACTCAGCCTTCAAGATGGAGAGATGGCAGTTTTAGCCAAGTTAAAGTAAATGAGTATAATTGGCTAGTTCCTGTATTTAAAGTACCAGTTGTAATTCAGTGTAATGCAGTATTTATGAACACATCTCTTGACAAGTAATGAGGGGCTGCCTGTACCATATCACCCTGTCCGATCTTTTCCATCACGCACAATGTCTCCCACCACCCTACTGGCATAGCGACTTGGCTGGTTCCCCTCTACCTGGGTGAAATTGCCCCCTGTGCCATGCGTGGCATCATGGGGGTCACTCTGCCTCTTGGGATGAATGCTGGTGTGGTTACCTCTCAAATCCTGGGCTTGGATAGTTTATTAGGTGAGATATTTTTGTCACACTAAGGTAAATTATTTTAGTCATCATCATCATCATATCATCATTTTTGTCATCGTTTCTGATGCCCTGTTCCCTCCTGCGAAGCCCCAGATGGGCTGGTCATGACAGAACCGCCTTCAGGTTACATTATCCTCACATGCTTATCTTACTCTTTTGGACACACTTATCTCAGTCTTTTTGACACACCTCTTTCTTTTCTTTATTTCACCATTATACTGCTCTACTCTCTTCTTCCTTATCACATGAGGTCTGTCTGTACCAACATGATCGTTGATCTTGCTTTCACAAACTTCCATTGGCATCGTATTTGTGTGCATTCTTTGTATACGTCAGTACCATCTTAATGGATTCCAAATCTCACTCTTATTGATATATTTTCTATTTCATAAAAATCATTAATTTCTGCATTACTTAGCCCATCCATCCATCCTTACACCTGTAAAGTTCAGTTCCACATTTTACAACCTTGATAGCTCCCTGTCACTCACTACATGGGTTCCTCTACCTTGTATGATTGTTGTTAACCTGTGAATTGCGATCCAAAGCCCAGGCTGGGTATTGTCGCGTTGCGAGCCACAGCTCAGGCTGTGCTGGCCGTGCATTACTGCTAACTACTCCACCCCTACACAGACTTATGCAAGGTGCTACGCAAAGACTGAAAGAGAGGGATTCTTTTTTTCTTTTCACCAGATGATGCCCTGGATGCTTATCTTCAAGTTTATAATAAAACTTTTTTTTTTAATTTTTTTATTTTTTTCACTGCTCCCCTACGTAAACTTACGCATGGCCTTACGCAGAATCAGAGATATTATTTTTTTTCACCAGATGATGCCCTGGATGTTTATCTTCAAGTTTATAATAAACAAAAACTAAAAAAAAAAAACTTTTTTCTTCATTTTTTGCCCACCACAGGGTGGGATGAAAAAAGGTAATTGCGCAATCCTCAGGTTATAAAACACAATCATGTAGGGCTCTCTTAGCCTTCATTTTAAGCAGTGGCAGAAATACAGTAAAATGGTATTGACAAAGGATAAGAGGTATGCTTTCATAAGGTAGTATTGAAGTTCTTGCAAGTCTATCGGTACTAAGATCTTTAGAAACTGGCCATTACTGTGTTACATTCTTTTTGCAGGGACCAAGGAATGCTGGTCATATTTGCTTGGAGGCTTCATAGTGATGGTGACATTGGCACTGATGTTGCAGCCATTCTTGCCTGAGTCTCCCACCTACTACTTTCTTGTTGCCAAAGACCAGGCCAAAGGACATGATGGTAAGGCACAGCACAGGAGTCAGGGTAAATGATGTGTATTATGAAATTTCTGTAAGAGGATCAAATTGAAACAAGGGGGATATGCTAGTCAGTAGCTCTTCTATTCATAGCTCCAGGTCATTTGTGTTGCGGATCACATGCCTTAACCCCTTGAATGCAAGTGGTGTTCTGATGTAGTTTATCCTTGCTGCTGACAGTTTATTATACAGTATTCATCTTAGGAATGGCCTGTTGTATTCAGTGGACTTAGGACTTATTAAGGCTGTATTATACTCATTCAGTTTGAAGAGTCCATGCTAAGCTGAGTAAAATTATCTGGAGGCAGAAATATAAAATGAAAGAACTATCTCCAGGTTGACCAGGTTAAGTGTGAAGCAGATGCCGTGGAATAGTAGGCAAGCTTTATCCCCAGACTGTACATTTTACAGAACTCCAACAACTACGTGGTCCAAACTGTAAGCAGGCAGAGTCTGAGGAGGCAGCCTTAGGGTTGGCTGCAGGAGCCCTCAAGACTGGGGAAGATGCTGTCAGGTGGGGTGTGGGGGATGTAGTGAGGTCACAGTTGTACAGGCTGCCACTCCTCACTACAGTACTGCTTAATGCTGGACAACAGTTTGCTGGCATAAATGCAGTGAGTTTTGATACCATTTTGTTGGTATCACTTGAATCCAGGTTGTATCCTATTTAAGTTGAGGCCATGTGCATTAGAAGGGTCATTTGTGGCACCCCAGCCAAACCTTTCTTAATCAGTTATCTATTTCAGTTCTTCCTTTGCCCTACTGTACACACTTCCACCTTTCTTTGGAAGCAAAATGAGCGTTCTTGACTATGGTTGTTTGAAAGTAGCAAAACTTTTCTAGCGTTTTCTACAAAACACCGCAGGTAGCGTGAGTGAACCTTCTTATGTGTGAGGCCTTTTTTTCTTGTTGCTACCAGTTTTATTCAACTTAGGAAGTGCTTCATGTATTTATGGTGTTTATAAAGCCTGGAGAAGGATGCCTTCATGTGGTGGCATTAATATAATGGGGCTGTTCTGCTGCCTGGTTATACAAATATTGCTCAGCTACATCCCTATTCAGTGAAAAGAAGATGGTGGACTGCAGGAGGTAGACAAACATCACCCAACAGTTGGTTGCAACTATACCCCATTTCACCAGGTCTGGCACCATATCATTGATGTCGTCAACACCTGTAGCATTGATAAAGGTCCTCGGTACTGGATATGCCTTTTTGTATTGCCTTTATATTGGTTCTCAAGGTAATATATAGAGGTTCATCTAGTGCAGAGGATGTACATCAACACTTCAGGCATTGATGAGATTGCTGATGGTGCCAAACTTGGTGAAACTGAGTATAGTAGTTCATTCATTTTAACTTGGTCCAGATTATTGTCCTTTTGCATTTTATTTTAGTGGTAGGTGGGGGTGCTTACTAGCCACTCACTAGATGTAGCGCTGCTCTCAGGCGACTGCCCTTACCTCTCTTCCTTGCCGCTTTCCTTCCTTCCTCTTCTGTCCTTCTTTCCATCATACTTTCCTCTTCCTTCTGTTTATGGGTGACTCTACACTGAGTGACAAGCCAAATGGTTTCTTGTACACCAGGAAACCATTTGCTATGCTTGGTGGTAACCATATAACCAAACTACAACACCTGGTGGTTTAATGGATAATTAAAGCTCTCCAGCTGGATTGAGCCTGTGTTGGTTTATATCCAAGGGATGGTTGAGGTTTACTGCACACATAATGCCACTCAGGGATGTGTGAGGCAAGTCACTCTCATCTTAAATGTCAGGACCAACTTGCCTAGCCCAGGGCTCCTATGCTCCTCATGGGACAACACTGCATTGGATGATGATGATGATGATGATGATGATGATGCACTTTATTTCACGTAGATCAATAGCAGAAGAAGGTAGTGTTATGGCTATTCTGTACATCTTTTCCATAGCACTTCTTTGTAAATAGTATCATACTGTAGCATTAATTTATTCTTACAACTCAGCGTTCAAGATGGAAACAAGTTAGTTTTAGGCCAAAGTAGAGTGAAAAGAGTATACGATTGCCATGCTGATCTGTCCCTCAGGTTTTCTACTACTCAACACTGATCTTCCGGAGCGCGGGCCTAGATCTTCACCAGAACCTAGATCTTCACCAGAGCCAGGGTGCGTCCATTGGAGCTGGTGCCATCAATGTTGTTATGGGGATAATGACAGTTCCACTTGTTAGGTGAGTACAGGACTCCCCTGTTATGGATGGGATTTTATTTTTCATCATCATCATCATCTGGACCTCTTTTTTCTTTTTCCCCATCATCCAGGAATTATTTATTGATTAAATCCAAGGCAGGTAAAGAAAATTGCCCCCCCTCTCTTTCCACCAGGCATCACTGGTAGTGTTTTTTCGCCTGATTTCAGCTCTCCTAATTTCCAGTTATACATCTCACTCTCACATGTAATCATCATCGTAATCACCATCCAGACCTCCTTTCTCACTTGAGGGCAGGGTGAGGAGTAGCAATGTCCAGACAGCCCAAATTTGCCCAGTCCATTGGTCCATGCTTCCATTCGCTCACCATTCGAGCCCCCAGAATCCTGGCTCTATCTGATATGCCAAAAACATTCACCACCTTCTGTAGCTTCACATAAATGTATCTGATAGAGTCAATCCGGATGCTGTCACATTAAAAGGGGTGCCAAATCTGTGATCATGCGCTTCTTACATTATCCATCCAGCCAGCTCGATCTCTTGTCAGTCCCGTAGCCTCACCCACTTCCAAACCTTTCTTCCTCACACACTCATCCACCATATCCCTCCACCTTCTCCTTGGCCTGCCTCACCTCCTCCCTCCTTCAGATTTGCTCAGATATACATTTTTTCACTACTCTGTTGTTATCCATTCTTTCCATATGGCCATACCATCTCAGTACACTTTCTTCAGTCTGGTGTCCACAGACTTCCTCACTCCACATCTTTCACGAATCACACCATTTCGTATCTGAAATATGAGCAGAGACAGAAAACATTAATGAGGCGGACCATGCAAGCCCCCCCACCCGAGCAGAGACAGAAAACGTCAGTGAGGCAGATGACACCAGTTCCCCCACCCGAGGAGGAACCAACGGGCAGGAAGGTAAGGCATGGAGCGTTTTCGGGCGTGGCCGGCCTACGTGTACAAATACAATATGTCCCTCTCGCTCCCAACCAACACCGTGCCAGGTACGTGGGGAAAGTAACCTAGGTTCCGGCCAGAACGACCCTCGTCAGGTAAGGGTTGGGATTGTCCTCACAGTCCCGAGTAGCGCCGCGGCACAGGCCACCGTCCGAGCCGGGCTAGAGGAAGAGCAGGCCATCATCCACTCCTCAGCTACCATCCCCTGCAGGGTCGCGATACAGGCCATCGTCCGTGTCCGACTAGAGGTAGAGCAGGCCACTGTCTGCTCCTTTCCTGCAGTATCCCCCAGGGGCACGCCTTGTCACCGGGCACCAGCCGTGTCGGGTGTGAGATAGGGCAGGCCATCGTCCACCCCTCAGCTGCTGCCTTCTGTAGGACCGTGATACAGGCCACCGTCCATGTCAGGCTCGAGGTTGAGCTGGCCACCGCCCGCTCCTCACCTACAGGAGGTTCACTTCCCTCTTCAGGGAGCAGGGTAGAGCAGGCCACCGCCTGCTCATCCCCTGTAGCCCTAAGAGACGGGAACTGCCATGTTGCATTAGCCCGCACGGGGGAGGCAGAGCAGACCACTGTCAGCTCCTCACCCTCTGTCTCTGGGGCATTTCCTGAAGAGGACGTCCCTTGCCCGGCCCACCACCCTTCCTGTGGCCGGGTGGGATATTCTTTCTCTTGCCACAGAGGTGAGCCCCTGGAGGACCTGCTAGTGGAGGAGTGTTGGCGAGGCCCCCTCAGTAGTCCTGGAGTCCTCATCCCACAACTAGCCTCTCAAGGGCATCCCTTCCTGTCTGAATCCCAACAGAGACGTTGCCGGAGCTCCACCCTGATGGTGACTCCCACCGCCGGAGGTTGCCGCAGTCCTACCCTGACGGCGACTACCACCACTGGAGGTTGCCACAGTCCCACTCCGACGGTGACCCGAGGCGTGAGGGACCACAGCCCACAGACACCCCAGGGCGAGGCCTACCCGACCCAGGAGACTGAGACTCCACTCCCAGAAGTCAGCGCCGTCAGGCGCGCCTACTCTCCCTCTTCAGCCCTAGCCCGGAGGCCTAGACACCACATCGGAGGAGAGGTGGGCCTCCTACTACACTGCCTACCGATACAGCTCGGGAGACCTGGCCCACAACGAAAGTCCCGTGCCTCCTATGGGAGGATCAGTGAATAGTGACTTACTTCATACCAGACCTGTTAGTGTGAATCGCCCAAGAAATCTTAAGTGTCCAGTCCACACCAGTGTATCAGTGTCATATATTGTCATTTCAGTGCCCAAGTTATAGTATAAGTGACCCATGCTCCATTACAACTTCAGTGTCAGAATCTTGCTACAAGTATCTGTGCCATATCATAACTCTCTCCAGTCCTGTTACAAGTGATCTGTGTTTTGGTAAATTGTCCTGCACTCCAATGTCCATGTATATCTGTTTTGTATCATCTGTCTTGTGTATTTGTGTAATGTCGTGTCTCGTTCTGGGGTTGTGATTTGGTTAATGTATATTTGTAAGTTTGGTCTCAGCTGAGTTTTTGTGCCCTGTTCTGTCAGTTGGATGCATTGACCCGGTCTTGCCAAGAGCCCTAGCATAAGCATACGTATTCAAGGGACAAGGAGTTGACGCTCGAAAACATAGCATAATAGTTTCCTATCCACTCTGTGTACTCCACATACATTCTTCAGCAGTCCCATCTCTTGACTTTCCATTTTCATGTCACACTATGGTCTCACATCCATATGTTAAAGCTGGCACTAACACTCCTTCATGTAAACCTCGTGCAGCTGCAACACATGTAATAAATAGCAAAATATTTTTAATGCTTGTTTTCCAATTGAATGGGCCACACTCCCATTCATGCACCATTCAAGCCCCCAGAATCTTGGCTCCATTAGGTACTGATTTACTTCATATGTAATGTAGCTTCACATTCACCTATCCAACAGACTTTCTGAACACATTATTCTTCTTCAACTGTGCCAGGTTCTGCCGTAGACGTGCACTGCTACTGTCGTCATTGGCAGGGTGTATGTTGAGTCAAGTGGTACTGTTGGTGGCCCTACAGGTCATCCACCATGTTCCTGCAGCTGCGTATTTGGCCATTGCTGCTCTTTTGGCTTTTGTCCTGGCATATGGGTTTGGTCTGGGTCCTGTGCCATACATGGTGGCTATGGGTGAGTACTGTATGTATGCTTAACTATATTGTATGTTGATCAGATTTTCATCCTTGATCAGTACACATATATACTGACTCGGAAATTAAGGTATTATATCTAGTAAAGTGCACTTTGTGATTGCATAATGAGTGAGCCAGTGCCATGTTATCACAATTTCCCTCTGATATACAAGTATAGGTGGAATCTCCAATATTTAATTCCTAGAGTTGATCCAAAAAAAAAGTGTTATAACAGATTTTTTTTTTTTTTTAATTTGATTTTGTAATTGATGTGTTTACTGATTAGAGCCGAACACTCCCTTGGAAAACTCAAGATTCCAAGGCATTCCTCTGCCTTTATTGGTGAGTTTTTAGTTGATAACAAAATTTATTGAATGAATAGCATCCCGAAAGAATTTCAACTCTACTTCGCATAGGAGTAAAGTTATTAGCTTCTGTTTGGTGTGACGATTTTGTTGGGCTGGGCCGCTCATTTCCAAATGTAACTGAGAGCAAACATTGCTTGCTTGCTTGTAATTATTTTTATTATTATTATTATTATAATTACAGTATTGTCATTATTTTTACTATTACAGTACTGTTATTAACACTATTACCTCATTCCACCAGAACTGTTCCCAGTTGGTCCGAGAGCAGTTGGCATTGCCATGGGGGGCACAGCCAACTGGGCCAGCAACCTAATAGTGGGCCTAACCTTCCCACTCATACAGGAGTTCATTGGAGAGTTCTCATTCTGCTTTTTCATCCTTTCATCATCTCTTCTTATCATGTTTGTTTATAAGTAAGTCCTCTTTATTTGCAGCAGTGTCTGTAGTATTGTACAGCATCCTTTCATCATCTCTTTTTATGTTTGTTTATAAGTAAGTCCTCTTTATTTGCAGCAGTGTCTGTGGTATTGTACAGTAGTAGTAGTAGTAGTAGTAGTAGTAGTAGTAGTAGTTTTTTTATGCAAGGAAGAAAGAACCAAAGGCCAGAAGTCTGCAAGATTGTTCCCTCCAAGAAAAAATGTAAACAAAATAACAGAAAACCAAAGTAAAGATCCGTTCATTTCAAGATGGCTGGACATGGTGCGTGTAAATGACTGGAGGTCATAGGCAGTTGGAATTACAGACAGAAGAAGACAGTTCCAGATGTCTGTCATTTTAGAAGTACCACTTATATGGAGAATGTTTTGATATTCTGGTACACATCACCATTGTATAATAAGGATATATTTAACCCCTTGACTTCAGGTGATGTTCCATTTTAGTGTATTCTTGATGCCAGATAATTTTTAAAATCCCACATAAGAAAGGCCTCTCACATTGTAAGGGACTACTGAAGGTTATATCTAACCCTGTCTATTCAAAAAGTCTGTCGTCA
>JAGKTI010030401.1:0-12278 GCA_018397915.1 Birgus latro
CAGGAAACCATTTACTACGCTGGGTGGTAACCATATAACCAAATTTTGGCGCCTGGTGGTTTAGTGGGTAATTACGGCGCCCAAATCGGACTGAGCCGGTGAAGGTTTATATACAAAGGATGGTTGGGGTTTACAGTATTGCTCACGCAGTGCCTCTCAGGGATGAGTGAGGCTGGACACTTTCGTCTTAAATGTCAGGACCAACTTTTTTTCTTTTTTTTTATGCAAGGAAGAAGGAACCAAAGGCCATGGGCCCGCATACTGTTCCTTCCAAGAAAAAGCAAAAACAATACAAAAGAGAACCAAATTCAAGATCCGTTCATTTCGAGATGCATGGGCACACTGCGTTTGAAAGACTGGAGATCATAGGAAGTAGGGAATACAGACAGAGGAAGACAGTTCCAGAGTTCACCAATTGCATAAATGACGGACTGGGAGTAACGGTTAACTCTTGCATTAGAGAGCTGGACAGAAAACGGATGAGAGTTTGTTGCTAGACGAGTACTACGTGCCCGTCGTAGAGGTGGAGGGAAGCAAGCAGACAGTTCAGAGGAACAGTGACCGCTGAAGTAGCGACAGAAGAGAGAAAAAGATGCAACAGTGCGGCGAAGGGACAAAGGTTGAAGGGAATCAGTAAGAGGAGGAGAGTTAATGAGGCAAAAAGCCTTTGACCAAACACTATTAAGAAGATCTGTATGTGGAGAGCCTCCCCACACATGAGAGTTGTACTCCATACACGGGCGAATAAAACCTGTGTACAAGGTCAACAACTATGCAGGGGTAAAGAAAGTTCGAAGTCGGCTTAGCACACCTAACCTCTTGGATGCAGATTTCACAAGAGATGTAATATGTTCTTTCCAAGACAAGTCCAGAGAGAATGAAACCCCAAGCATGTTTAAGGATGATGCAGGACTGAGCTGGACATTACTAAACATTAATGGGTAATCCTGAGGAAGATTTTGTTTGGTTGATAAGTGTAAGAACTGAGTTTTTGATGCATTAAAAATAACAAGATTATTTTTACCCCAATCAGAGATATGAGCCAAGTCAGACATTAGGTGTGCCATAGCCTCATCCCTTTTTTGTTGAAGTAACTGCTGAGATAGACGTTGAGGAGATCGAATTGAAAGGTGAGGGTGGAATCATCAGTGTATGAGTGGATAGGGTTAGATGTACAGCTTAGAGGGTCATTGATTTATAAAAGGAAGAGAGTTGGTGATAGGACAGAGCCCTGAGGAACACCACTGTTGATAGGTCTAGGAGAAGAACGATGGCCGTCTACAACAGCGGCAATAGAACGACCAGAAAGGAAGCTAGAGATGAAGGCATTGATAGAAGGACAGAAACCGTAGGAGGGCAGTTTGGAAATTAAAGATTTATGCCAGACTCGATCGAAAGTCTTTGAGATGTCAAGTGCAATGGCAAAGGTTTCGCCAAAGTCCCGAAAGGAGGATGACCAGGAGTCTGAAAGGTAAGTGAGACGATCGCCAGTGGAGCGTCCCTGACGGAACCTATCCTGACGATCAGAAAGAAGGTTGTGACAGAAAAGATGCTTTAAGATTTTTCTGTTAAGAATTGACTCGAAAATTTCTGAGACACAGGATGTTAAAGCAACTGGACGATAGTTAGAGGGCTGGGAATGGTCACCCTTCTTTGGGACTGGCTGAATGAGAGCAAACTTCCAGCAAGAAGGAAAGGTACATGTTGACAGACAAAGGCGAAAGAGTTTACCTAGGCAGGGTGTAAGCACAGAAGCACAGTTTTTGAGGACAAGAGGAGGGACTCCATCAGGCCCATATGCCTTGTTAGTATTGAGGCCAGTGATGGCAGAAAATACATCAGCTGAAGAAATTTTAATGTCAGTCATGAGGAAGTCAGAGGGGGGAAGTGATGGAGGAACAGCACCAGAGTCGTCTAAGGTGGAATTGGAGAAGAAAGTCAGAGCAAAAAAAATCTGCTTTTTCAGTAGAAGAAATAGCTACAGAGCCATCAGAGTAGAAAAGAGGAGGGAAGGATGATGAGGTAAAGTTGCTAGAAAGGTTTTTGGCGAGGTACCAGAAGGAGCGAGAAGAATTCAAGTCAGAGAGTTGAGAATATTTAGCACAGATGGAATTATTTTTAGCAGAGCGAAGAACAGACTCAGCAAGATTCCGGGCAGAAATATAAAAAAGATATGATTCAGGGGTGGGTTGGCTCCGGTACCTCTTATAGGCCCTCTCCTTTTTGCGGACAGCATTAGAACAAGCATGATTAAACCAAGGCTTTCTTGCATTAGTCAGAGGATATGAGAAATGAATGTATGCTTCCATGCCCGAGAGAATACCCTTCGTAATGTGTAAGGCACACACAGATGGCTCCCGGCCATGGAAGCAATAATCATTCCAAGGAAAATCAAAGAAGTACTGTACTACATGAGGGCCTCCAAATATGCAGCTCCAAAGTGCCACAGGCGGCGTTTCTTTGGAGAATCCCCAGGCCGCACCGGAGCGATAGTACAGGTTAAGGTAATAAGGTTATGATCGGAGGAGCACAACGGATAGAAAAGATGAACAGTGTAAGCAGAAGGATTAGTTGTCAGGAAGATGTCAAGTATGTTGGAACTCTCTCCAAGGCAGTCAGGGATACGGGTAGGGTGCTGTACAAGCTGCTGTAGGTCATTAAGGATAGAAAAGACGTAGGTTTGTTCACCAGGTGGATCAGTGAAAGGAGAGGAGAGCCAAAGGTGGTGGTGAACATTGAAATCTCCTAGAATGGAGATTTAAGAGAAAGGAGAAATGGATAGAATGTGTTCCATCGTAGAAGTAAGATAGTCAAAGAATTTTTGATAGTAGAATTAGGAGATAAGTAAACAGCACATATATATTTAGTCAGAGAATGACAGGAAAGCCGAAGCCAGAGAGTAGAGAATTCAGAAGAATCAAGTTCAGGAACATGAGCGCAAGATAGATCGTTGCGTACATATACGCAACAGCCACCTTTAGCTTTGAAATGAGAACAGAGAAAGTAGGAAGATACAGAAAAGGGTTTGCTGTCAGTTGCCTCAGACAGCTGAGTCTCAGAGAGAAAGAGAAGGTGAGGTTTAGAGGAGAAGGGATGGTGTTCAACAGAGCGAAAGTAAGAGGAAAGGCCACGAATGTTACAGAAATGAGGAAGGAGTGAATCAGACAGTGGTTACATGCAGCTCCGTGAGTCGTCACCGGGAGAGGAGCGGATGGTGGGGGCATTTATGGTCTCCCCCCCATGGGGACTCCGAGGCATTGTTTACGTACGTCATTTTAAAAATTTTGAAAAGGAAGTGTAGTGTGTAGTGTGCATGTAGTTTGGTGTTGACAGTTAGAGTAACTTGTATTGGACAGCATGCTGACCTACTCTCTGTGTTACTGAGACACTGAAATAGTTCAGCAAAGGGGGATGGTCAGGAACAAGTCCTGAGGACTGATTAAACGGGAGCTCCAGCTCTCCCTATCATCGGCTTTCCATGCATCTTGGGAGTACTGCCATGCGCTCCTCTGTGGGGCGACATAGGATTGGATAATGGATGGATGGATATATATACTGGGATTTCTTTGAGGAGCATACATATTTTCTTGGGAGAAAAAAATGATCCAGTTTTCGTCCGTATGCCAAATAAATGGTTACTGCTAATAGCCATGAAATATGATATGATCATTTTCATTATGATTTGTATTCAAATAACAAGTTTTTATTACCAGTTACTGAATAATAAAACTTTTCAGAGTTTTTTATTTTATTTTCAGAACCTAAATTCAGTAAAGAAAGAGAGTGAAACTCTAACTGAGCACAATTTCTAGTGAACGTCAGTAATATAGCACATCTTCCAGTGTACGTCAGTAATAATGAACTACTGGTTATGGTAGTGTGGCAGGTAGGCGCCCCACTGCTACTGACTGTGGCCAGAATATAGCTTGATTCGAAGTAAAACTGTTGTCT
The DNA here is from genome assembly GCA_018397915.1 of Birgus latro. NCBI lineage: Eukaryota > Metazoa > Arthropoda > Malacostraca > Decapoda > Coenobitidae > Birgus > Birgus latro. The sequence goes on from JAGKTI010030401.1 coordinate 3,952, forward strand.
TTGTACATTCAAAGTATCATTGTACAATCACAATAAAAGTATCCTTGTACAACTATCTCCATGGGGACGATCCAGTGGTGAGAACAGTGCAAGAGGAGGGGTCACGCTATTACTGTGGGTGCTATCCTTGTGCACTGAGGACAAACGTTATCTTTTTATTCAGTTGGAGTAAATGTGTTATCCTTGCTTGATCATTGTAAGTATTGCCGCTTTTCAGTTATACTTAACAGTGTTTCCCTTGTTTTTTCAGTGTTAAAAGTGATGTCCTTGCTCACTCGCAGAAAGTGTGTTATCCTTGCTGAATTCGTGTTATCTCTTTTAACGGGTACAAGTATATAAAAGTGTTACTCTATTTCAAGCTTAGTAAAAGTGTTGTCTCAGGTGAAGGTTGATGGTGACGAACCAGTTATAACAACGATGCAGGAGGTTGGTTCCCCGCTGCTGATGAGGGTGGGTGCCAACTCTGGACGCATACAGGTCCACTTCTCACCAAGAGTCTACCTAGATCATGAGGTTGATGACGCAAACTCCAGATTTCAACATATTCAGCAGGATGGATGTACTGCCACCACCAGTGAGTAAAAAAAAGCCTTTGATTATCGTTTGGCTGTGAAATACCTGTTTTGCGTTTTACTTCTGCTTATGGCTGACGATTTTACTCCAATGCTATTCATAATGACTTGATAAAAGTTTGATTGGGAATTGTTTGATTTATGTTCCATCCAACCCTAGCTTATTTTATTCAGTGCCTTGTTAAATTAGCATTTCCACCTATGAAGTTGAATTACAAGATAATTGGTTTAGCAGTTCCTCTCGGTTTTTAGGACAGACAGTATGTACAAAACTGTGAAATTCAGCATATCCCTGATATAATGTAGGTATTTATCCATGTCAGGCCAGTTCAGGGTGGTCTTTACAGTACATCTACACTGTACAGTATTATGGAAACTACAAAATATGTTGCGAGAAATAAGTTTTATACAGAATATCGCAGATCAGCCTCAGTTTTCTGAGTAATGGGTACCACATTAGAGCCGAAAATAATGTATTATGTGGGATGAGAGGAATGGGCATGATGGCGTGGCGTGTCGAAGAATCAATGTATTCTGTGAAGAGGAGTGTTGTGCGACAGACAGTAAGGTGCAAATAAAATATGGGGGAGAAAGAAAATGGGTGATAAGGGCTGAGAGTGGCTGGAAGGATGTTCTGTGAGGATGGTAAGTAGTTGACAAGGTGAGGTGAATGTATATAATGATACCAGTAACAGTCGTTATAATAATGTAAAATGGTTGCAGTAAGAATGATTGCAAAACAGATTTAGACATTTTATATTGGGCGGCCAGAATATGGAAGGGATTGGCGCAGACGACTGGGAGGAGTGGTTAGGGTGGTGGTGGAGTGGGGCATGACTGGGTCAATATCCCCTGTAACAGTAGTAGTAGTAGTAGTGTTTGGGTTAGTATACCCTATAGTAGTAGTAGTAGTAGTAGTAGTAGTTATTGTTATTGATGTTGCTGTAATTTAATTTAATTTCACTATATTTCATATAATTACATTGACTGATATTAACCAGAAAAGCACATTTTAACTAGCCTTATTACTCTTAAGTGCAAAACAGTGCTCAACATATTGTGTACAGGGTACATAGTGTACTCAAATAAAAGACTGTTCTGGGGCTAACAAAGAACAGTTTTGCCGCAATGGTAACTTTGATGCAAAATGTATACTATATGCACATTCAAATACATACACATGATTATGATCTATACATGTAAGGGGAGGCAACAGGCTGACAGAATATAATATAAACACTGTATTGATGACAAGCTTTTATTAAGCTGACCACGTTTTGCTTTATACAAACTTTTTCAAGTCAGTTATTGAAAAAGCTTGTCATCATAATCATCCGGACCTCGTCTCCCACCCTAGGGCAGGGTCAGGAGTAGCAATGTCCAGACAGCCCAAAGTTGCCCAGTCCAATGGGACACGCTTCCATTCACTCATCATTCAAGCCCCAGGAATCCTGGGTCTATCAGACACACCAAGAACATTTGCCACATTCTGTAGCTTCATATAAACGTATCCAACAGACCTTGTATAATGCAAAATGTTGTCAACTTAATAAAGGTTTGTCTTCGAAATGGTGTTTATATTACATGGTCTACTGTATACGTATTTATACACATACAGTGACACAGAGGCATGAGCTCGTACAAATACACAAGAAAGTTAGCTAGCAATCAGTGACAGTTGTTTATAAAAAAATGTGGCAAACGAATAACATGGTAACGAAAATGGATTAAGATAATTATATTTTAAGTGAATTTTAAATAAACCACATGCTGAATATAAAATTACAACTGATTACTAAAAATCAGTCCAGATATAAAATCAGTCACCAAAACTAATAATTATACGAGTAAATTATTGTTATCTTAAACATAAGGACTTATAGTCATTAACCCGAGGCATCCCGTCGACGTATGGGTATGTCGCGACGTTTTGTCACAGCTAGACCCATCGGCATACCGATACGTTGCGCAATGGCAAGTTTCATAATTTGCAAAATTTTCAAATCTCGTGCTTGATTTTGGGTATGTAGGCGCGGGAGACCTTCCCCTATCTGCCTCCAGGCAGGGACACTCGGCGACCCAGCATAACACGCGCGCAGCTGCACCTCGTTCACTCACCTGTTAGCAGGGACCCAGGTCAGACATGGTGCGCCGAGGTCTCTCGGAGGAACAGATTCAAGCCACCGTGGGTGCCTTCACAGGCGACAGTGATTTGCCCCTCAATGATGAGGTGGCATACAAAGATTATGTGCAACCAGAATAGGGAGGCTGCCAGACATCGAGCAGCGTGGAGAGCCGCCATTAGGTGACCAAGGCCGACACATGCAAGCATGTTGGAGCCTTCAAAAACGAAACGAAACGAAACGAGAGAAGGAGGAAAGTAGCAGCAGTGATGAAAGGGTCTCCTCACCGAGGAAGCGGCAATACGTGACGTATCATGCCACTAGAGAGGGCCATCCAGCACCAAAACATCCTGCTATAACCTCTCTGCAGCCCCTACGTGATATTGAGCCGGAAAGCGAGGACAAGGACGAGGACGAGGAGGGAGTCGTGGGACGTGCTGCCATGTGGTACGGCTTCGAGATCATCGCTCATCGCGGCCCCCATTGGACAGCACGTAGTACCCTAAGGTATGGGCCTAGTGTCTTATTTGGGGAGGGCGGAAGTGGCGTGGAGGAAGTGAGAAGTGAAATGGAAAGTGTAGGGGCGGTTATTGAAAGGGAGAGGGGCGGGAATGAGTCATCGCGCTCATGTGGTGATGTGAGGCAGTGGAGTGCCTCACGTGGGGCGTCGAGGGGGCAGGGTGAATCACGTGGTGTGCTGATGGAGCTGGGAGGTGAGGAGGAGCCCCTCCCCAGCACGTCTTATGTTCCCCAATATGCTCCCCAGTATTCCCGAACTCTCTCCTCACAGCCCCCTGATGTTCCCCAAGGCCGTAAGGGTAAGTGAAGGTGTAAGGGTAAAGGCCGAGGGAAGAGGAGTGCGAGTGGGGAAGGCCTCCACTCTCCTGCTCCCCAACCTCCCCCACCAGCATCCTCTCCCCACCGTGACGAAGGCGACGATCGGGAGGATGGGGGCGACAGTAATATTGCCTGGAACTGGGAAGATGGGAGTGACTTTTCTCCCATCATTCACCCGTTCACTGAGCTGGTGTGCGCTGGCTCCACTGCTCCTGGTATTCACCGTGTCTCAACCAGGCTGAATTTTTTCCACCTGTTTTTTGGTGAGGATTTTGTGGAGCAAATTGTGGAGCAAACAAACCGGTTTGCAAGTAGCCAGCGCCGTGAAAGTGAACGACTGGGGACAAGGAGCAGGCATTCCATTAACTACGAATAGCCTGTCTCCCTGGCAGAGATGTTCATATTCTTTTCCCTGTTACTTTTGATGGGTATTTTACGTAAAAACAGAATTCCATCATACTGGACTCTGGACCATCTCATGCAGACACTGATCTTTTTTTTAAGATCATGAGCCGTAATCGGTTTCAGCAAATTCTCAGCCGCCTCCACTTTTACGATGCTGATGATCCTGCAAATCTAAATGACACAGATAAGATGAGGTGAATTAGGTTGGTTTTTGATCACACACGGCAAACATTCCATTCCTCATTTTATCCCCATAGAGACCTTGTCATAGACGAGAGTCTCGTGTTGTGGAGAGGCAAGATTTCTTTTTGCCAGCATATACCCAGCAAAAGGCACCGTTTTGGCTTCAAGATCTTTGTTATGTGTGACTGTAGGACTGGTTATGTGCAAGACATAGTCTTGTACACCGGTGCACAGACAGACATAATAGAAGATCGCAGTATTGGACTCTCGGAAGCAGTTGTGAAGACAATGATTGAAGAGTACCTTCATTGTGGTCAAGTACTCTACCTCGATAACTGGTACACTAGCCTTCTTCTCGCTCGTTATTTACACCTGCATTACACGGGACTCTGTGGTACAGTCAAGGTGAACTGGCAACACATGGTCAAGGTCAGGCGGAAACTAGACAAGAATGAGGTGGTGGTCTTCAAGGCTAACAACATCCAAGCACCAGTGTGGAACCACAACAGAGAAGTCTGCCTCTTGTCCACGGTTCACCGCCCCTTGATGCACCGTACAGAGTCGGTGGATTACCGCAGCAAGAGCAGGCGCTCATCTGGAAATATCAGTGTGTGCCGGGTTATAACATCAATATGCGGGTGGTGGACCTGTCAGATTCCATGATATCGAGTGTTGGGTGTGCCAGGACCACGATGAAGTGGTACAAGAAGCTCTTCTTTCACATGCTCGATATAACTGCCCTAAATTGCCACCACCTGCATGCCATGACAACAGGTGTGCAGGAAACCTTTGAAGGGTTTGTCAGGGAGCTTGGCAGGGAAATTATAGCCAAGTGTGCTGAAGAGAGAACACAGCAACGACCCCGCACTACCCATACTGCCCAAACTCCACTGAGAATTTCCGCCTGCAACTTTGCCACTCCTATTCCTCCCCAACCAAACAGACCTAGGCCCCAACGCAGGTGTCATGTGTGTGGTAATTCACGAGTGAGACCCCACACTCAGAGAAAGACACCCGCTATGAGTGCGTTGAGTGTGACGTAGGTCTATGCATTCACCCCAGTTTTAGGGAATATCACACATTGATGCACTTCTGATATGGTATGATTACGATACGATATGACGCTCATTCTCAGGAAAGTATGTGACATACAGACGCTCAGTGCAATTATAAGGCCAGTGAATATGTAAATATTAGTATAAAGTGGAAACGGGTGTAAGATTAGTTGAAAATTATTATGTAAGTGCATAAATATATTCTAAGTCGAAACATTCCTAGCGAGTGTATAAAGGTGCGACATACAGACGCTCAGTGTAATTACAAGGTCCGTAAATATGTAAATATTAGTATAAAGTGGAAACGGGTGTAATGTTAGTTGAAATTTATGATGTAAGTGCAGAAATATATTCTAAGTCGAAACACAAGTGGTAGCGAGTGTGCTTGCTACGTGATAATGCACTAACAGTGTGCTAAATATCGTCGTAAGGATTGTAAATAGGTGAAAACATTTACACTGTGTGGCAAATGTTACAATGTCACTGAAAGAATAATATAAAATTATAAAAAATGTAATATACTGTATGTTGAAAGAAGAGTCATAGCACTATGGGCCAGATTGTGTTAGGAAGAATTCCGTCACCGTATTCCCTGCGTGTCGTGAAAGGCGACTAAAAGGGGCGGGGTGAGGGGACTAGGGACCCCCTCCTCTGTTTTTTAGTTCCTAAAAAGAGACAGGCCAGAGAAAGGGATGGGGGATCGAGTTATCCCCGTACCCTGAAGGTTGGGTCTATGAATGTGCGTGGTTGTAGTACGATTGAGGCGAAAAGGGAGGAGACTGGGAGAATGTTTGTGAGAAGAAAGTTGGATGTGTTAGCTTTGAGTGAAACAAAGATGAAAGGGAAAGGTGAGTTTACATTTGGAAGTGTGAATGGAAGATTGTCAGGTGTTGATAGAGGAAGGGCAAGAGAAGGTGTGGCCTTGTTAGTGAGCCCGGAAGTACAACAGTGTGTGACTGAATGGAAAGAGGTGTCATCGAGACTGATGTGGGTGAAAGCGAAATTTGAACGTGAGTTGTGGGTATTTGTGAGTGCATATGGGCCTGGTAGTGAAAGGGATGAAGAAGAGAAGGAGTCTTTCTGGAATGATGTTGATGAGTGTTTGCACAGCTTTGGGCCGAATGTGAATGTGGTAATGATGGGGGATCTGAATGCTAGAGTGGGAAATGTAGTAGTTGAAGGTGTAGTTGGTATGCATGGTCCTGCCTGGAAGAAATGAAAATGGGGAACGAATGATAGGTGTGTGTGTGTTGAGCGAGAGATGGTGATTGGGAATACCTTGTTTGAGAAGAAAGATATCTATAAATATACATGGGTGAGACAGGAGGGTGGAAGGGTTGTTGACAGAGCGTTGATGGACTATGTGGTTGTTTCCAAGAATGTAATAGGAAGATTGTTGGATGTGAGAGTTTTGAGATGGGAGGGTGGAGGTATGTCTGACCACTACCTGGTGGAGGGAAAGTTGAGAGTAGGTAAGAGATGGGTGAGAGCTAGGAGAGTTAGGTGTGGCAAGGAGGTTTTGAAAGTGAGTGAGTTAGATAAAAGAGAGAAAATGATAGAGTATCAGGAGAAATTGAGAGATCAGTGGCACGCAGTGAAAGATCAGGAGAGTGGCAGTGTGGAGGAGGAATGGCAGTTGTTTAAGAGTGATGTGGTGCTGCATGCGAAGAGGTGTGTGGTGTGAGACGAGTGGGTGGTGGTGTAAGAAAGGAAAGTGAATGGTGGTGCGAGGAAGTAAGTACGGCTGTGGGTGAAAAGAGACATGCATATGAAGTGTGGTTGCAGAGGAAGGATGAGGTGTCATATGAGAGGTATAAGGAAAAGAGGAATAGGGCGAGAAGGGCTGTGCGTGATGCTAAAGTGGCAGCAGATGAGAGGTGGGGTAGGCGGATGACTGAGAATTTTCAGGAGAATAAGAAAATGTTTTGGAAGGAGGTGAAAAGGGTGCAAAAGGGAGAGTCTGGGAAGGAGGAACGAGTAAAAGCAGAGGATGGAAGGATGTTAACTGAGATGAATGCAGTAAGGAAGAGATGGGCAGAGTACTTTGAAAGATTGTTGAATGTAGAGGAGGAAAGTGTCAGGGGTAAAATGTAATTCAAGAAGAAAATGTAATATTGTATAATTGGTGTATACAGTGTATAGCTGTGTGCTAGGAATGACTATCGAGTCATTTATTACGAGCGAATAGACTCGTGAAATCAAGTAGTGATTTTACTTTTATGCTGGCTTACTTCGCCAATTCTGTAGGGTCGAGAATTTATAGACTTTCTCAACGGTACACAGCAGAGACTAGACGCTCAAGTAGGCTGTAATATTGTTCTGTTGACCTCTGAGAAAGTTAGTTTCTCCCCTTAACATTCAAAAATAATAATAATAATATTAATCAGGATCTTGGCTGAACCAAACTCCTAGCTAGCACAACGGATTTAAGGATTAATGCCCAAAGCTGGCCTAAGTACCAGTCGTGATTAATATAAAGAGTTGTGCTGACATGGAGTAGCAAAAGTGTACTAAATATGTGGGGAAATTAAACACGACTGTTACATTTAACAAAGCTCAAGAAAACGAACTGTAAATTTATTGAATACAAGAAAATAAATTATGTTACATGACTGCAATTCAAATCAAGAAAGGGAAATGCACTCACTCAAACACTCAGACAAATAGCTAAATAACCCAAAAACTTTAGCCTAGGAAAACAAAAGGAAATACTAATCGGTATAGACGACTGTGCTGCAGTCGATCACCAAGCTGGTGGGAGCATCGGGAATACATGCCGATACAAGCTGAGATCTGAAATCGCTACGAAAAGTGATCACTCAAGCTTTCGTAAAGCATAACCCGCATGCTCCGTGACTAGAAACAGACTGGCTATGGTTTTGAGTGTCCGACGTGAGGAGCGTGTGAAAGGGCGTGGCCGGGCAACGGCCAGGGAGGAAGAAGTGATAATTCAGAAATTATCGCTCAGAGGAATGCACCGCCTGCACATAATAACAATCACTCGCGAAAGAATGCTGAAAGTTTTGACAACTTGATGCGAATATAAGTACGTGAGTGGATGGTTGAGAGAATGAGCGAAATCTCGTGCATTTCAGAATCATTCGTTGCTCCCACAAAATCACTCGATGTCACAATTCACGTTACATAATTTT
>JAGKTI010030402.1:0-12399 GCA_018397915.1 Birgus latro
TGACTCTGGGCATAGGCTTTACAGCCTGCTATCAAGGCCCAGCAGTCCTCCTACATACCGTACACCTTTACATGTCATCACTTCGGCGCTAACACCCACCATCCATATTGAATAAATGCTAGGGCTGTCTCATACAGGACTGGTACGTATATTGGTATTAGAGGGGTTATTTATACGACATGTCGGCGGGCCTTCTGGTAAATCAGTAAAGCTTGATTTTAATGAAATTCAAATCCTTAAACTGTTCTCTGCCCCAGCGGGGATTCCAACCTGGGTCCGCAGGACTGCAAGCCGCCTCTCTATCTTATATGAATTACCGGTACTGTTGGAGGGCATTGTCAAGCCACTGAGGACACTGGAAAGCTATAATAAGTTCTGTTTCAGAAGCTCATAACACAAAGGAAGTGACTGAATTCATGAAGTTAGCAAAATGGAAATTAGAACAAGTAAAAACTACCATGCTCATCATGATCTAAGATATCCCATCTCGTGGAACGGAGGCACTTAAGAACATGAACAACAACACAAATACATGGTGTGAGGCGCGGTTTGTTCAACCTGGGTGGTGCAATTCTAGGGAATATTTTTGGACTGACCACAGTAGATGATCTTCAAGAAATAAACAACAAATTTAATAAGATTGCTCAGGTGTTAACACATCAACAGAAGCTACTTGACAACAAACACAGCAATGATGACTGTTATGCTACGTATTTGTAGGTCGGTTTCTCGCCCTCAAATACGCAGGATACAGTGGGTCCCTATTCTAGACTTGGTCGGTAACTCTAAGGAACAGGACTGGACACAAAAACAAGGCAGTGACTGTTACACACATGTATTACAGATATCTTCCCAGAGACACTAGTACATCAACAAATACATTACAGGCTGGGCTGGCCGGGAATGGGTTAACAACTTAACACAAAGTTTTACTTGACTGGAAGCCTGTCACTATACCAGCTGGTAGAAGTATGGTATTATTTACCCAGCGCTTATGGCACATAAAGTACACTTATGATTCAGGACACAGAAATGAATTTACTACAATTTCCCAACCTCGTATAGCACTGGACGGCACTGGCATATAAGTTACATTAACACCTGTGTCATAGACACTTGTCGGCCGGAAGTAGAGTCAGCTGCGCAGTGATCACTGAAAGGAGGGGGGGGGGGGAATGCGGTATTCTAGCGGGACATTTGGAGATGCCCAGACATACCCTAACTAATGTGCCCAGACACTGGTGTGGGTGGAGGTTTAATGCACAAGGGGAAGGCACGATGGGAAAAATATCTATCCCTTCTGTTAGCCACTGAGGTGCTTCACTTGCGTGCCTGTGCACTGGGGAGGAAGGGTTTCAATAAACAAGGGAATGGCACAATCGGCACAATATTAATGTTCTGTTGGTCACTGTGGCGTTTCGTTCACTGGGGGGATGCGTGGGACTCCACTCGTGATATAAATTAGGCCAAGGTTAGCTATTAGGCTCATCTAATCTTATACTCTGGGCTCCTGGTCACTTATCATGAGAATACGCTATAGGGAATCACTCGCATGGTATAAGCTAATGCAAACACATATGTCTGGGTCTAGAAAGCTCACACATAGGTAAAGTCCACTCGCTTCACTACCACTGGTGGGCCCTAGGTTGATTCCTCCGTCCGGAGGAAGGGCAAAGTGACGCGCCCCTGGACAGGGCCCCACACGTAGTCGTGGGACTAAGGGCTCGGCCCAAAGAGAGCCAGGAGATGGGCCTGACGTCGAGTCTGGGAGGGACTCAGGGAGGCCTCGCCCACAGGTAAGTCGCGCCCCGGTGTTTGGGGCAACTACTGGGGCGACTGAGGACCCAGGGTACTGGAACTTGGGGTGGCTGGACTGCGGCAATGGCTGGAGGGCGGCGTCGCCGACAGGGTCATCATACAGGGACCTCAGGCTGGGGGAGTAGTAGACAGGGCCCGACATCGGCTGCGGTGTCTGCTTGGGCTCCACTTCGGCCGCTGTTCACACTAGTAGAGTTGCAGGGAACCAAGGCCTCGGGCAAGGCCTTGCCACACCTCGTGGGAGGGGTCCTCTCTGGCTGCGGGTCCTCCTGTGGGAGAGAAGCGAGCTGTGGCCTGCTCTACATCCAGCCTAACGTAACTAATGGCCGACGTCGTGGTAGCACAGGGGACATCAGCTTCAGTGCGGCTAGTGGCCTGCTCTACCTCAGGCCTGACGTGACTAATGGCCGACGTCGTGGTGGCACAGGAGGTTGTAGCTCTGATGAGGCTAATGGCCCATACCGTGAAGCTAAGAGGACTAGTAGCAGAGGGACAGACTGTGGCCAGTCTTGCCTCGTACCCAGTATGGCTTGTGGCCAGTACTGCGGCACTAATCTGGGGGGAACGACTACAGGAGTCGAACGACTTATGGCCTGTCCTGCCTGACCGACACGCGTCCGTGCCGCGGCCCTGTAGCGGGGGTGCAACTGGGGAACGGTCTGTGGCCGGTCTGCCCGATTCCCGGTATGACTGTGGCCAATACCGCGGCGTTGCGTGGAGTTGTAAACTCCACCCCTTACCTTGCTAGTGGATTTTCGGCCGAAGACTAGGCACCAGCAACTGCTACCTTTCTGGGGCACCACCTGGGAGCAAGAGGGGTGCCGGGAAGAGATACAGGTGCGCCATTCCTGTTCCCAGCTGCTCAGTGTCAGCGGCGGCCCCCCGTTGGTACTGGGGGGACTGGAGGTGTTGGTGTCGTCTGCACTGGCCGTCGTGTCGTCTGCGGCCTCAACCCCTAACTCCTGTATTTCAATGACGATTGTGAAAAATCTCAGAAAACCAGAAAGGATAACTTACCTGAGTGTGGACAAAATAACTGCAATAACATTTGTGCCACTATATTACTACAAAATGTTATACAATATTCTATATTCAGTTTTACTTCCATGTATTTACTCCATCATACATACAATATATTTCTACAATATGTTATGTTTCTACAGTATCACTATGTCTCTACAATTGTGTGATGAATACCATGCATTAACAGGTCAGAATGTAATTAGTTACTACATGCTGACGTAGGTACGCCAGCCTGGCTTGACCAAGCGATGTCAGGAAACTAAAATATCATACGAAAGACATGCCTATGCGAGAGGACTAGAGGAAATAACGTTTGCACATTCTCAGGAATTTCACACACAGCACAATGACGCTGGATGGGAAAGTCTCCAGGCTCAGGAAGGTTCCACACACCCGTGCCCTTACACAAGACACAACCAGTCATATACAGTGGAAATGGGAGAGACAGGGCAGAAGAGGTTAGGAGAGAATAGAGGCACTGCGAGGAGAGGCAGGAAGGTGCGCGCGGGGTTAGCCAGCATAAAACCACTCTCACCTCGGTACTGCTATGTGAGATACTCCCTATAAAACTCACCTCAGTACTGTTCTTGTGAGATACTCCCATCTGAAGAAAATAAACTGCAATCAAAACCCTAGACTCACCTTTATCATTCTCCTGCCATCTATGACAAGTACAACGAACATTCTCTCCTTCTTAAAATCCCTACAATTCAGCACAGTTGCAATAGCTCGGCGACAACTATTTATATTATATATGTAGCAGCATTGTTTACCTATAAATTTACATGTAAGTAACAAAGGGAAGCAGATAAATGAATTCGGCTAATGCTACTCCTGATGATGATGATAATTCCACAAACAACCATTAGAGAAAATACATGTCAACGGGGATCCAGACGACGATGACTACGACAGTGATGGCGATGATGATTTCGGATGTTATGAATGATGATAAATATGGATGTCGCTGCTGCTACTGCGGCTGATGACGATTCGACTTGCATGTAAGTAACAAAGGAAAGAAAGAAGACGAAGAGAATTCGGATGATGAATATGATTCCACTCGACAACTTACATGCAACCAGGAGAGTAAGGAGGCTACGAAGAGAATCCAGAACCTTGACAAGTATGTTCTGGTTTGTACTTGTGGTTGCTTCTCGTCCACCTCCAGCCTCTGCTGCTCGACCCCCCTCAGCCCCACACAATTCTGCAGACTGCCGTGCCCTGGAGGTGGGCCCCTGGAGGTCAACCTTATGGGAGTAGCCTCCGTGGCGGTGGTGGTGGGCTGCTGCTGGAGCTCTGTCACATCACAGTAACATTAGTGGTCAATATTTACTTTACAGGGTCCTCTGTTTCAGCGGTTTCCTCTTTCTCAACCTGCTTGGTTTTGTCCAGTTTGGGTTAGTTTGATCTTGAAGTGTGTTGGAAACGTTTTTTATTTTTATTTTATAGTAAGCCAACCTTATCTAATCAAACTAAAAGGGATAATAGCATATTCAGATGGCAATACTTCGCCATGTGTGACAGCAAATGGCGGCCCTCCCTCACCATAATACCACGTTCTCTTCATTATGCATCGTATGCAAGGACAGATGAGGTTAGTTTAACATCCAAAAACACATTTCAGACAACCCGCAGCAACAAATCATCCCACAAGAGATAAAAACAAGTTGGTGAGACGGAGGAAATCCGACGAAAAAGACGCCCGTAAATTAGTAATTTAGAACAACCTTAAGCCCTTCGGTCTGATAAAGTTCATGCTACTTTCATACGATTTTATTCACCCTAACGAACTTAGCAATCGAAGGCTTAGATACAGAACTTAACAAGCTGTTCAGGACAAGTGATCTTTCCTTGAGCAAATAAAATCATTCGGAAGTAGCAAGAATAAGACAGTAAACACGATATAGAATTGAAAGGGTTACTATACGTTAGCATTCAGCGTCTTATATTTACTGTTAATAAACTGGTTGAACCCTTTAATTTTGGGTAGACATTACTTGCAGACCCCGTACAACTCTTGTTTTCTGCTGCTAATGAGGTCAGTCACTGTTTCAAACCCCCCCTTAAACTTTTCATCAATCGGTGCATCTTCACTGACAGACTTATGAATAGTAAGCTCATTCATTTGTGTCAGGTTTTGCACAGTTGTTCTACAGCCTTTGGAAGCTCAGTCTGCAGACTATGGGTCTTTGTCTCAACCTCACCATAAATGTAAGTCTTAGAACAGCATCACTTGGCTCTAGAGGATAGGCAGCGTTAGCCATCCTCTTTTGGGTGATATCGAAGTTACCCTCATCAAGAAGTGTAAACTGCACTCCAGGAGGACCCCGCTGCCAATACCAAAAATGTTGACACTCATTTATTTAAGGTGGAAAAACAACTAAAGAATGGTGTGGTAATGTAATTTCTTTAGAGCACTGGGAACGACTAAACATAGGTGAATGCAGATGACATCATTTAATTGTTCAAATGGGGTAGGTTGAAGAGAATGATACACTTCATGTAGTTTTCGATTTGCAGAGGAGGATTAACTCAGTAGAGTCCAAGTAATAGTACAGTGGCTTCGAGGGCTTATACCGGGAGGTCCAATGAGCTCAAAGACCCTTAATTTAATAGAAATTCAGTATACCACATTCCTGTTCCACTGCAGATTTCGGTAAGGTGTGTAGCTGCATCATCTCAAAAAGATGAATTTGAAGCTTTTTCACGAATATCATCAAATCATAAGGGCTTTGTGTTTTTTGCGGGATGTTTAACTGTTGTTTGATTAAAAAAAAAAAAGTTCTATCACATTTATATGGTATGGTTTTAAAAAGAGATCGTCCCCTTTCTCCTCCATTACTCCAATCAGTCGCTGCAGTTTTTTTTAGCTGTTTTATCAGTCGCTCTTTTATCGTTAGCTGCATTAGCAATGGGCCTTCCATTGCCAGCAAGAAAACCCAGGGCATCAGCTGCTGTTAGTATAGTTGGAATGGGAATGAGGATGCCACTGTACTTAGATAGCTGCTTACCGTGATTCCTACTTAGTTTTAGGATAAAGGGAACTTGTGGTTTTCTCATTATCTCCGCGTGTGTCCTTGTTAATAGCACAGATCTGATTATTAATGGCGTGATTAAATTTTTCAGCTTGTCCTTGTGACAGGTGTATTTTATGCTCCATTCATGCCAGAGGAAAAATATTCCTTATTGTATTTTCACTGAATATTCTCAACTGTAGAAGCTCATCGTTAATAGCCTGTCATTCGCTGAAGACATTTGTTGCCAGCCTGCATTTATAGGAATAACAGACGATGTCGGTCGAGAAGGGCATTTGGATTCGATGGGAAAATAATAGTACTTCTACACCCTTCACCGGTCTTCCATACTGAGTGATGTCAGGTACGCTACTTCAGTGATTTAGGTGGTATAGCTCAAGCATATTTGCTAAAGATATCTATGACAGTTAGAATATAATTTATATAGTTATTGTGTTCTTTATAGTTAAGCATATCTACATAGTCCGCCTGCCATTGATAATCAGTGTCTCATACCATGACCTTCATCGTTTTGAATTTATGTCTGATGGGATTATGGAGCGTGTACAGACAGATCTTGCTAACCCATCAATTCTTTCACAGTTCACAGAAGGTAGTTTACCCTTTCAAGTTACGTCACTGATTCCTGAGTATCCTACTCGACGGTTACTAGTATAGTACGATTTCTTAAACTGGTCGTCTGTGTGCCTTTTTTTTTTTTTTTTTCTGACACTCCTAATTCGGATCTTCATGCCCATGAAACCTGTGACGAGTCAATCGCCATTTCTAACATGGTGAGGCTTACTGGGACTGAGGGCAATTTCTCTAGCCTGCCTCGCTAGTATGTGATCAGTTTTATTTCGTCTTTAGTGCTCGGGTATTGAGAATCAAGTGTATCATGTCTCCTACAAACTTTGTCAAAGCTGTTCACTCCCTGATACCCTTCTTTTAACCATTGTTGTACTTCCTTACCTGGGCCACAGAATAAATTGTCTCCCGTGTTATTGAAGGAACCATTGGGAACATTTTCAGAAGGTATATTAGAGGGCAACCTCATGTACGTTTCTGGGAGCAGCATCAGTATGGAATTAACAATTCCCAGACCCCTTTCCCACCATTTAGATATCGAAGACATATCACATTCTCTTGCATAAAGGGAGTTGCTTTGCATGAGATTTGTCTAACTCCACTTCGTGTTGGTTGTGTTGTATACATATATTTATTAGAGATGAAAAAAAAAAGGAGGAATATATATTTTGTTGGAGTTGAATCGATATTACCTCTAAACGGATGCAGAGTTTTATCGATGACAATAAACCCACGAGGTGTATTTCAGGCAGTCTTACAGTTCTCTTGAAATTCCTACCATTCCATATTGTTTGTGAAAAAATCGTGGTACATAATTTGTATAGTCAGCAACATCATCCCTACTTTTCTCTCCACTGACTTTTCATAAGCAACCTCGTAAGTCAATACCAAATGACACTAGTAGAATATAAGGTTTACGGATCATTGTCATTAGTGGTGTTTGCTGTTGAGTCACTAGACTAACGTTTATGTCTGTGAAGGAAAGTTTAGAGGAGACACTATTTTTGTTGATGAATGTACAGTTCTCTGGCAGGTAAAAAGAGGATAATAATAAACACATTAGATCGTATTATTTAACGAAGGAGTTTGTAGCAGTTTTGGGCAATATAAATGGAGGTCACATTATTGTCTCCTTCTAGTATGAAGATCTTTGGCTTTACTCTGGTTGGAATCAGTGTCACTGAATATAAACAGTTTCTTTTCATCTCTCCTTTGGGTCAGGGATAGATGTTGAATTATCATAGTACATTAGCATTATATTTTAACGTGGATTTCTTTTTGCAACTAATGTTGTTCTGAACTTTCTGCAGCCCTTATCCGTTTTGAAAAGCATGATAATCTCCAATTCATCATATCCTTAGTCCAATGCAGCTGCAGAAGCTTGGACTGAGGTCGGTGTGAGGACTTGCTGAAGACATACAAGCCCATACATTTTAGCCACCCCGGTTGATATAACATTATCATAGTTAAATTCGTCTTCCCACACCCAGACTCACCAACCAGAAGTGCACTACGGTTTGGGGAGGGCATTAAAAAATTATGGTCTTGATTGCTGCTGTAAGAATCATTCCATTTATGACAATGTTTTTCATTGTATTTTTCGTAGGAGAAAAACAATTGCCACAGGGCTCACCAGAATCCCCCCTCCCCCCACCTAGTGCTTCTTTGCTTTCAATTTGAGGTTAAACATGAACCCAGTAATGTATAGATTTATGTACAGTCCACTGGGAAGCGGCACTTGAAGGATTTTGTCAGCAGGTTTTTTCCTACATCCATTGCTCTATTCCCTATGACCCTCGTGGGGGCAACCATGCCAAGCCAAGAACTTGGAATTCCCTGAGGTCCACTGACAAAACCACGGAGTTGGAACTTTATATATATTTCGCAATTAAATCAAAAGCATGGAGACTAGAACATAGTATGTTTGCACTGACATTCGAGTGTCTGTATCATGTAGACAGTTATTTAAGTGCATGAAGGCAGGCTGGATCTGACATGTCCTGCTCAATAGCTGGTGAGAGATGACAAACCCCGCCATCACATAAAAGCTTTTTTCAAAAAAGTCTTGGACTAGGGGGGTTTTGGGGAGCTACAGGTTGTTGAGATCTAGAGAATATTGCGGGATCTATACAAATGGGCTGATATATATTGTCTTTAAATAAAGGAATGCTTGTATGACTATAACATTCAGTGGAAGCTACGTACGTATTCACACTCGAGGAACATGAAGACTGGGATAATCCAAATATAAATCACACACTAGTGTAGATGGTGAAGTGAACCAAAAATGGGAACTCGAGCACAAACAGTGTGTTTTGTAATCAAAGTCACGTATTGTGCAATATGTGAAAATATGAGGGAAAGTATAACAAAATGTGAAAAAAGTGTAACGTGACAGTGACAAAAAGTGTAAAAATGTGTCTTAAAAGTGACTAAAAAGTAGTGACACTCTTACTAGTTCCCGAGCTTATAAAGTACCCTACTCCACCTCTTTCAGATATCTAGCCATTAGGCTGTTGGAAAAAATATCTCCAGCAACTCACAAATGCTGCTACTCATGGAGGCACTACCCAACTCAGACTTAACCATTTATGAGCCGTCAAGAAGCATTCAAAAGAATTCTATGTCCAATACGCCCCTCCCATCTTAAGTCACACCCACTATGGTCAAGGACGAAGGAGTTCTACTGGTTATAATTCTGGGCAAAATAACCAGCGTTATCTATCCCAGAGGCCGAAACTGACCGCCGAGCAAACCGCTGGAGTCGAGGGGTAACCTTAGAGGCAGCGAAAACTGATAAGGAAGATTTATCTTCTTCATGGCTCAGATTTATCTTCTTCAGGGCTCGCCTCTTTCTCTCTAAATTATCTTCTCATCTTCTGTTTCTATTTTCTCCACGGGGGTAACTACGCCAGTAACACTATCTTCAACCAATTTCGAGTTATAGCCCCCTGAATATCCGTGACCTTGAGTTTGACTTTTCAAGTTCATTTAAGGTCAAAGGTCTTGGTACCAAATGAAAACCCAAATTACTAGTTCCTGTATGTTCAAAAACAAAATATCTCTATCTTCAACCATTCTCAAGTTATAGCCCTCCGAAAATCTGTGACCTTGATTTTGACCTTTCAAGATCACTCAATTACCTCCAAAATTTAATCACTTTCTTTGCGGACCAGTGCCCACATATCCTGAAAGTTTCATGCAATTTAATTCAGCTTTTTCAGTAATATTTCTAACAAACAAAGAAACAAACTTGACAAAAAATAAAACCTCGTAGAACTCCGTCTGAGCGACGTAATAAATCGTAATCAGCAGTAGGGTAGAAAGGTTGCAAGAGAATGGAAGGAGCAGATGTGGGAGGGGGTGGAAGGTGTGTGCAAGATATTCACAGAAAAAACCTGTGAATCACATGTGGTGGTGTATGGGGTGATGAGATGACGAAAGGAGGTGCAAGGAACAGCATGGTGGAGTGAAGAGGTGAGACAATGGAGGTGAGAAGGGAGGAAGAGATGAGAAGGATGAAAGCAGTGGAAGCAATGTCAAACTGGGGAAAGCCCTAAGAACTGAGGAAGTGTGTGGTGAAATGCTGAAGCATGAGAGAGAGGGATAATAGTAGAATGGATATGGGAGGAAGGCAGAGTCCTGGATGATTTGACGTCAGGTATAATTTCCCCCTGTGCAAAGGAAAAGGCGAAAAAGAAGTGTGTGGTGATCACAGGGGCATTTGCCTTCTTAGTGTAATTCAGAAAGTACATGGTAGGATACTCAGTGATACAGTTCGGGAAAAAACAGGGGAATTAGTTGGACAAGAAGAGGAAGGCCTTAGGAAGGGAAGAGGTTGTGAAGACCGGATATTCAAGCTTAGGTCTTCAGTGGAAAAGTTTCTAAAGAAGAGAAATAATTTGTATGCATCCTTCGTGGATTTTGAGAAAGCACATGACAGAGCGGATAGACAAGGAATGTTGAGAATATTAAGAATATATATAGTAAATTGGAAGCTGTTGAATACCGGGAAAAGTATGTATGAGGGTGCTAAGGCGGCAGTTCGTGTGGTTGGTGAACTGAGAGATTTTTCTCTCTGAATCTTCGATTAAAACAGGGGTGTGTCATGTCTCTATGGCTGTTCACTCTGTATATGGATGGGGCTATAAAAGAAATACAAAGTAGGCCAGTGGATGTACAAGGGGCTCTAATGACAGAGGGCAGCGTCAGGAAACTTCCTGTACTGTTGTTTGCCTATTTTATATTGTAAATGAAGACGAAGAAAAACTGCAAGGCTTGGTGAATGAGTCTGGGAAAGTGTGTAAAAAAAAAAAAAAAAAGGAGTCTAAAGGTGGATGTAGAGAAAAGTTATGGTCTTTGAGAGGAATGAAATCACTGAATGTACAGTGAGGCTTGTCAGTGGGGGAAGTGAAATAAGAATAAACTGCAAATAAGTCGTCAGTTGTCACGGTGGGAAAATGAATATACCTCCACTCCCTATGGGAGAAAAGGAAAATCGCCAGACACGAGACGGATCGACTTATGAAACTGAAGAGTGATTACTTTTATGCCGGCTTACGTTACCGATTCTCTAAAAACGAAAATTTCATAAACTTTCTGAACAGCACACAGCGGAGAATATTCACTCACGAATACTGAATTGTTGATACTGTTGGCCTCTAACAATCGATAAAAATTATATTAACCCGTCCAGCCCCGACCGTTTTTTTACCCAACCTACCCCCAAGGTCCCGACCGATTTTCGACTTTTTTTTTGGCTGAAACCTTCGCTTTTGGTGAGAAACATCGAAAATTCATAGAGAAATCACGATCCTGAAGTTAGAAATGTTGATACAGGTGTCACTCAACCTTACGTTTTTCTTCTTTTTCAGGGTACCTGGATAAAGAAAATGAACTATGGAAGGGTTAACTAATTCAAGCCACTTTAAATTATGTATTTATTTCATTTATTTGGTACGAATTTATGTGTAGAACAAGTCTATATTGGTTTTCACACAATAATATAGGCATTTATAAGCACTGTTCACTCATCCAAAACCCCAGTATATGGCACCTTCCTTTATGACATTACCACCTCATCACTTCTGTTTGTTTCTACCTCTAGCTTCTTTGTTTCTTTGTCGTCCACTTCAGGAATCACTTTCACCGTGAATTTCTTCATTGGAGAGACCGTGGGGCAACATACCTTTATTGGCCGGGTTACTACTAACAGGTGAATTGGCCAGTGTGGGAGGGAGGGGAGGAGGGGAGGGTTAGATGGGGCCAGGCAGCATCCCCGCTTGTCAGCTGGTAGAGGAAGGTCTCCCACATATGCCTACCAAAAATCACCCGCGAATGTTGAATAATGTGCACACAACGGACCTTGCAACTGAGTGACGTACGGTGCACGTCGGTGGGTCTGCCCACGGAAAAATGTAGTGACGTGCATCGTACGTCGGTGGACTCGGCGGGTTAAACATTAGTATATCGTCGTAAATTGTGTCTATAAAATTATACAGTAACTTCCTTCAACTTTTTATACAGTAATGAAATACAAAAAAGCTGCAAAAATTCTCTCTCTCTCTCTGTATGTTAGCATGTTTCACAGGGCATAGGTTATTTAATGAATGTTGCAAAACACTTGATCCCCATCGATGCCTGTGTTCGTTTAGATGTGAAATTGTGTCTGAACAAGTTTTGAAATGATACGTCAGCGTTTAGTGTTCCCGCAAACTGACACTTAGTTTAGAGTCTGAAATGATCAATCTGCCAGGAAGGTTGTCAGTGTGCGGTGCGATGGACACTCGAAGCATTTCCGAGGTATAGTTGATTGGACAGCCAAGAGCAAACATTTTAGGTTGCCGTTTGCCATCAAAACTGCAAGTTTTGAAGAAAGTGAAATATCATCAAAGACAGCAAAAGCTGGGCAGAATCAAATGTCTGAATCTCTGCCTGGAAGTCATACTTCCAT
>JAGKTI010030403.1:0-12399 GCA_018397915.1 Birgus latro
TTCATATTTCGGAGATCCAAATTGCTAGGTCTTAGTGGGGCAGATATCAGTGAGATGGTTCGGTACTGTGTGAATGTACCTTATGAAAGCGGCTAGGTTTGAAGTAGTTAACCTGCATGGCTGTACGAGTAAGGTGATGGTTGTGGAGATGGATGGTCACTAACTGAGTACTGTGTTGGCAGAGAAATGACATAAATAGTGAGAAGGCGGCTCGACGCTCACAGACATCAGCACATCTCTACAAGTCTACACAGCTTGTTATCACTATCAAAAAGCAACACAGCATCATGACATAAATCTGAAATACTCCACCACTCATTGACTCATTACTCTCCTCATCCCTCTCTCCATCATTCCAATGTTTACTCAAAAAAAAAAAAAAAAACTGCACGTACTGCTACAAGGGGATTACAACCACTCACAGTTTCAGCATAATACCGTATACAATAAAGTAAATCCCATTACTGATAGTTAACACATCTGAAGACTAATTCAATATTACATTCTCATAACCAAGGAAACAAATCGTAAGCTTCCTTTCACCCCCCTCACCTGGCTTCACCAAGCATTTCATCATATCCTTTTGCGACTCCACTCACACCTCACCCAAGCCTCTTTCACTTCAGTTATCCGTATCTTATCGCACTAAAACCTTACTCAGCCCATCCGATCCTTACTTCTTCCAGTCTTCCAGTAAAATTATAGCTTCTCGAAAAGGTTACACGAGGCCAATGGATCTCGACCTTGGGGGCAAATTACCCTAGGGAGGCATGTGTTTGTATAGCGATGAGCCGTTGATTAATATTCAGTATTTATATTCTGTCTGCTCCAGCCTTCAAAGCACATTTTGCGTCGTATCCATGTAGTTTTTTTTTCCCCCCTTGTTCTGTCTGTAACCTGGACACCTGCCTCTCTCTCTCTCTCTCTCTCTCTCTCTCTCTCTCTCTCTCTCTCTCTGATTTTTTCGAAATGAGAGACACCAAGAAGTCTTATATTGCAGGACGAACCGCACCCGTTAAAAATACAAACATCCCTCAATCCCTTCCCTCAATCTCCGGAAAAGGGGGATGGTGAACTGCAGAGATAAAGACCTAATTAAGACTGTATTTACCTGGGTTAACCTTTACTTAAACCTGCGGCAACAATAATGGTCTGAGAGTAATTTTTAGATTCAGACGACGGCAGGAAGCGGGGAGGGGGGCATGTAGATAAAGGGATAAAAGATAAGAACCGCTGCACCAGTATCTAATGAGTAGGGTATTTTGCTTGACCCTGCGATTGAGTTAGGCTGTCCCCAACAATGGCACACCTTATGAATATTCACGTACTTGGTGTGTGTGTGTGTGTGTGTGTGTGTGTTAAGGCCGGTTCACACGAGCGAAATCGCAGCAGTTTTTTTCGCCGATTTGCTGGGGGGAAAAAAAAAAAATGCCGATTTCTGTATTTCTCCCGGAAAGGTGTTCACACGTACGAGGACTGCAGAGGCTGGAACGCGGCAACAGTGTTTACAAACAAAGATGGTCCACCGTACTCGTACCAGGTGTGCAGTTCTTGCTCTTGTACTTTTCCTACTTCAAGACGAGCCCTCACGGCAGCGATTTAGCTCGTGTGAATAGGCCTGTCACACAGCTTTCCGGTGGCTTCAGTATGCATAAATTTTCTTAAGTATAAAATCACGTATAAGATTCCTTGTGTACACCTTTAACTCATACTTAAATAATCATACTTTCATACTCATGCTCATACCAGATACACCCAAACTGGAATGAACGTTAAAGTGACAACAGTAGCGTAAACACACCACATGTCGTATTCGTCCTCGTCCCCAGAGCTTGGCCTTGTTCGGTGACTCCATTTAAATCGGCCCGGCTTCTTTCTACCGACTCCGGCAAAAAAGGCCGACACGTAGATCTCTCCATACCGGCAAAAAAAGTGGCCGGAATTACTACCGGTAAAAAAAAAAATCAGGTAAAAAACAACCGCGATTTTGCTCGTGTGAAGCGGCCTTGAGTGTGTGAATTAAAAGTTTCTGACGAAGTACACACACACACACACACACACACACACACACACACACACACTAAGGTCATAATTGTACTGCCAGACGCCTTTATCCCGTTAGGGGTGGCCACAGACAAATCGCCTCCGTGTCACCCTGTCCCCTGCCATTACGCTGCCCTTCCTCCAACTCACATCCCCACTCTCATATACCTCTCCACGCCATCCCTCCATCTCATCCTCGGTCTCCCCCTCCCTCTCCCTCCCAACCTCACTCACACACTTCGTCAGTCTCTCACACTCCATCCGCTCCACATAGCCAAACCACCTTAATGTATTTCTCTTAACGCTTTCCCCCCATCCACATAAAGCTGCTCTTGCCATTTGTAATCACTGGGACTAATTCGTATTTAAATGATTACTAGGTACAAAATGTTTTATATATTTTAACCACACTAATAATCAACAAGGGTTTTGTAACAGTCCTACAAACTGCTACCTTCATTACTGCGTGAGAACTACTGTAAAAAACTGTTTGAGTGTGTGTGGAGTATCATTACCTGTTATACTCAGGTGTTAATATAGAATTGCTATGATTCACACCACCAGTCTTGCCGAGCACTATCCCAGAACGCTATCATTGCATTTAGAACGAATGACTATCACAAGTATTGGCTGGTGTTTCTCTAGTGTTTCAAACTAAAATCTGAATCATAAAAGGTCGTGCCATGATTTGAACCACAATCCGAGTCATAAAGGGTCGTGTCATGCTTCAAACCACAATCAGAGTCAAGAAGCAGGGGTCGTGCCATGATTCGAACCACAATCCGAGTCATAAAGGGTCGTGCCATGATTCGAACCACAATCCGTGTCATAAAGGAGGGGTTATGCCATGATTCGAATCACAATCCGAGTCAACAAGGAGGGGGTCGTGCCACGATTCAAACCACAAACCATGTCATAAAGGAGGGGTCGTGCCATGATTCGAACCAAACTCCAAGCCAACAAGGAGGGATCGTGCCATGATTCGAACCACAATCCGTGTCATAAAGGGTCGTGTCATGATTCAAACCACAATCCGTGTCATAAAGGAGGGGTTATGCAATGATTCGAACCACAATCTGAGTCATACTGGAGGGATCGTGCCATGATTCGAACCACAATCCGAGTCAACAAGGAGGGATCGTGCCATGATTCAAACCACAATCCGTGTTATAATGGAGGGATCATGCCATGCTTCGAACCAAACTCCAAGCCAACAATGAGGGATCGTGCCATGATTCGAACCACAATCCGTGTCAACAAGGAGGGATCGTGCCATGATTCGAACCACAATCCGAGTCAACAAGGATGGGTCGCGCCATGATCTACGCTTTAAAAGATGGTGTATGACGCAAACGAACATTAGTCCATTAAGAGCTCTTGGTCAGAGTGACAATCTTTAACACATTTACAGTACATTTAGCTTTGGTGGGTCTGCTCTCTGTCACTTCATACTTGATTACATTGCTTCCAAGCTGTCGACACACTTAGCAAAAACCGCTCGGACGTGTGACTCCTCGTGATGAACCTGCTAAGTGCAAAAGATCGAGCAGGGTTACCAACTTCCTGCTCAGGCCAAGGCTACTGGTTCGTTCCTATTGCATTATGTTACACTCACCTACTGTGAAAATAACTGTTTTATTGAGTGTACATGCATAATTAATCAAAGAAATCATATCCACACACGGCGATGCAAAATCATTGGAGGTAACAAATAACTAGATTTTGGCTTCCTTAGACATCATAAATTGCTAGCATTATAACTTAAACACACACACTCACACACACACACACACACACACAGAGTCCAGGGACATGACCTTCATACTACTGGAGATGATTCTAGGGTTACTTGAGAGAGAGAGAGAGAGAGAGAGAGAGAGAGAGAGAGAGAGAGCACCTGAAGTCTTGCAATAAAGAGCTAAGTCAGGTGCACAAACATCACAGTCCCAACCTAGCACATCTTGTTTACGTGCACACACCTCATCATCACAGGTGAGGTATGTAAACGGGATAGCACAGTAAATTACACAATAAAACTGAATGTGAGTACGGTGCACAGGTAAATGTAAGTACGGTGCAAAGGTAAATATAAGTACGGTGCAGAGGTAAATGAGTACGTTGCATTGGTGCGCAGACGCGTAATTAGTTGCCTCACCTGTGTTTCACATGTGCAGACTGTATATTACACACACACACACACACACATGCAATTCCAGGAAGGCGGGGGGATGCTGAGTATAGAGTTTATTAATATTGGTGAAATTCTGGCCTTTTAATACACCATACGGGACTTTTTCTGTGTTACTTGTATCGTTAAAATATCGACTCAGTTTCCATCAAGAGCATACAAGGACATGCTGAAGTATAATGCTCAAAATATACGATTACGGGAGATATATCAACAACGTGCAGAGTGTGAGAAATGTCCGAAGCCATTTAGAATAAGACTAAGGGCACATCAGTTCCCTAACACCTCTTCCTCAGCGATGCATTTTGGAGGTGGGTGGAGAATATCCTTTTGTGCGTTATTTAATGCTGAGTTTGGCGATATTGAAAGGATTTATGAAACTCAGAAGAGGACTGTAAGGTGTACCAAACAAAATAAATCGAGTATGTAAAGAGGGAGGTTTCTCAACTGACAAGATAACGGGCCTCGTAATCTACAGAGATGTGGGTATTTCGTAACCTCTTGACGATTTATACTGCACTTCACTGTCCTCTTGTTTCTCACTGACGCAAACTGTCTTAAAATAATATACAAAATAATGTTCAGGTCTGTTATTAATCGTGGAGGAGGATCTGTGACGAAATCTCCAAAGTCATGTAAACACAACCTTATGTTTTTAATGCGCTCGTATCAAACACTTATTTTTCGAAGCGATACATAAACACATACATATATTTAACCTTTGAAATGAGATCTACGTTAGGAAACTATTAGACGTTGATATAATAAATTTATAACTGAACACTGAACGGTATGTAAAGGTCAACAGTATCGGCAAACGTACCCGACGGTCACAAAACCACTTCGTTACATAATCCCTGGGTATCCTTCACTCCCCCGTCAGATCTAAACTTGACATTCCCCTAACTTAACCTAGCATGCCTTGTGCCTAACCTCAACATTCTTCATGCTAAAAAATGTAGCAGTAGTAGTAGTAGTAGTGGTAGTAGTAGCCCAGACTAAACCTAACCAAACACTGAAGGGAATAGGTTATCCTTCATTAAATCCTGCCACCATACCCTGACATTCTCACAACCTGGCTTGGGTTCATTTCGGACCTAATCTTTACACACGTCTACTAAAAATTAAATAAATACACACATAAATGAAGTCAGTAAAATGTCTGGGACTGACCTTAACCTGAGAACAATATAATTATTTTCTAATCATTCATTCACTTTCTCATCTTACCTTCTTGCCATTGACAAAGAAAACCAAAGTAGTTTTGGACTGGATGTTGCCTGGCATTATGCTACTGCGTGCAATGCTGAGACAGAACACAGATCACTGAGGGGACAGAGAAAACCTCGCCTGCACCCTCCACGCCAGCCATTTACACACTGAGCAGGGCCAGCCAGTGTAGAGTGTAGTGTACCAGCCTCCACAGATCCGAGTTGCCAGTCACGGGTAGCCAGCGTGTTTTCTTGGTCAACCCTGTAATTCTTCGTCCAGATCATCTAAATTCTTTAAAATATGTATAGACAGGCATTCTCGTAATAAACACTGTCAGTCATTGTGAACATGGATGCTGCGCTAGTTTTTAGGTGACAAGGACAGTAAGAGATCATTTTTCTTACGGTGAGTCCTTTGGCAACTCATGGTAGACCAGTGTGTTTGCATAAGATCACTGGTTTATACCTTTATCTTAACTCGTGATGTTACAATGACTAAATACTTCAACAAGCAAACTAGAGCGCATATTCAAGCGAGAGTTAGGCTATGATAGACCCTGTTTATTTTAGACAGTAAGATCGTTTATAAATACAGTCCCAACACTCTCCTAACCAAAGTCCCATCCTACCCTCTGCCTCTGCCGTACTTCCTTGCAGAACTATCAACGACCATTCCTTTTCACTCTATATTTAGCAGTATATATTTATCTGTTATATTTTGCAGTTAGTGGTAAATACGTACATATGCCCGTCTCTGGTCATACCTGTCTTCTCCCCATCCACTCACCTGTTTAACTCCAAGACCTGTTTCTATCCCACTGATCCCTATTCCTCCATGGATCTATCTTTCCCATGGACCCATTTCCCCATAGACACATATCCCCCATGATCGTACTTTCATCCATAGACCCATTTCTCCCATCGACCTCTTCATACCCCACAGACGTGTTTTTTCCTGAAGATCTGTATTTCCTCATGGACCTATTTTTCCCATGGATGTATTTATTCTTTAGACCTATTTTTCACGGGACCTATTTTTCTTGTAATTTCCTATGTTCCCCACGTAGCTATTTCCCACAATGGACTTATTTTCCCTATTTTCCTTCATGGACCTGTTTTACCCTTGGATTTACTTTCCCACGTGAACCTATTTTTCTGCATGGCTTTGTGTTTTTCCATGGACCTAATTTTCCCATGGACCCATTTTTCTCCACATAGGGACACACCAGATCTTCACATGGAACTATTTTCTTCACGTGACCTATTTCCTCCATGAACCTTTTGTACCCAATGGACGGACCTCTTTCCACCCAGGTCCAGTTCCATAAGGACGTACCCTTCAGGGACCTATTCCAGCCTTGGACCTGTTTACACCATGAAACTATTCCCAGTGGCTCTAATCTCCCATTCACCCACCCACCAACCCACTCACATACCTACCCACTCATCTAGGACAGTCAGCCCGTCTCCTGGCTTGTCCCCTATGCCCTTAAGCCAACGTACCCACACACCCACCCTCCCATCCCGAATGAGACGTAGTTATAACACGTCGCCTCTTTCCACAGACACTCTAGATTTAAGTGTGGTTACTGCTATAGCCTCCAATTTGTAAGGAAATTGGATACTGAAACACTATTATACTGCGCTTAAAACACTGAGAGTAAAATAAGCCTGTCAACGGTAAAATCCAACCATTACGCACATTTGTTCAAACCTGGGGAAGATCTCTCTCGGCTCAGGTAATGGCGTACAGTCAGCTCGGAGGACTGATTAGATAAGTAACCTAGAAATCTCTCATCCCTGCTTATCGAATTTTACGCAGTCAAGACTCCATATTAGAGACGTGAGATTGGCCCAGTTGCCTAGGGTAAAATAGAACCGTATGTAGGTTCATCTGTAAACAAATCAACGGATTGGTTTGACATTGAGTTTCCCGCCAAAAGTGCATTCCATACGGCAGCCTGATTATGAAGCAACAATTTCAACATTCTTCATTTATCTCGACAACGTTCATACTTTATATTTCCTGATTTATTTAACAGTTACACCTGACAAATTCCATGAAGTTGCTCTGGGGGAGGTAGTGAGTTGCCAACGTGATCGGGATACTTGATAAATTGCGATGTATCATCAGATCGGTGGCCTGTTGCTTCAGTTCGTCAGGGTTACACGTTCATTTTAAACCAATTTTTCATTATTATAGCCTAAGATCACAGGGCAGTGTTCATTCAAAGCATATTTTTCATTATACTCCAAAATCGCAGGCCAACACGTTCATTTTAAGCATATTTTTCATTTATGTACTCCATCACCGTCACTGTACCCGCTGACCGTATGGATCGTGTAAATAAGCATTATTTGGACACGCCGATTGTAGGACTGAGATCAAGATAGTTGTAACGTCGTAAGTAATTTTGTATTATCTTTAAGTAGTGAAAGGGTAGGTTAAAAAAAAAAAAAAAAAAAAGCAAACACTGCCTGATGGCCATTTGTTAAACCCATGATCAGAAAAATGCGATTCTGCAAATTTCGGCCGTCCACATATTTTCATCCACAAGTCTGCTTTCGTTTTTATTTATTTATGCTTTTATTATCATCCCAATGGCCATAGCACACAACAAAGCGGTCGTTCTCCTCCGACTTCTCTGTCTGGGAATAACAGGGAATATTTAATGGGATCCCTAAAAACCTTCTCATTTTTTAGGACCAGGGGGAGTGGGCAGTGACGTCATTGTCGGCGGCGCACTCTGATTGGCTATTTTTTTTTACTCTATAGCGATATGTGTGTACAGGGATTTGGAATATGCCTCCGGGCTTGAAGACGCTTGGCTAGAGATACCGTAGAGAAATAGAGAGAGAGGGTGGGGGATTTTTCACTGCCTGCAGCTCTCCTTAATAGAGTGGAAGCAACTCATCAGTCCTCTTCCTCTTCCCGACTAGGCTCCCGTCGCTGCAGTGCTTGTCATCCACCCCTCTGTGTACATCTATCACCTATATATCTATCTTTCTCCATCTCTCCATCTATATCTATATTGGTCTGTCTATGCATCTTTCTGTTTCTATTTGTCTGTCACCCTATCGACCTGTCTATCATATCAATCTTCATATTTCTCTACTAACCTGTACATCTGTCTCTCATATATATATGTATGTGTGTATATCTGTATATATCTATCTCTTTAAATATTTCTTATCTATCTCTTGCATCTTTGTATCTCTGTCCAACAATCTATTTATCTGCATTTTCCTTTTCTCTCGGTTTCATTTTCCCTCCCACTCGCTTTCACACACTCTTCTCTAACTACACTTAATTCACTTTCATTCTTCCATACATTGCCACTCACTCACACTGCCCCTTACATTCTCCCACCCACTCACACACTCATAATCATTCACTCACGCACTGGATCACGCTCTTTTCGCTGACTCACTCAAATCTATTGGCACTTACTTCATTTATTCATTCTCTCTCTCTCTTGCATCTTTACACTTTCTCACACATAACATCAATCATTCACTTCCTGATCCCTCGCTCACGTATTGTCTTCTATCTTTCACTCACATCTAGCCTTTCACACTTCCTCTAACACTCATTCATTTCCTCTAACACCCATTCATACTCTCATTCACTCGCTCACTCACTTTCTCGCACTTCCGGTCCTCTGCTGTTTTGACATCACTCACTGAAACTTGCCTTGTCATTTTCATTTGCATATTCATTTACGGTAATAATCTGCATATACCTTCGTCTTCCAGTCACGTGTGTGTGTGTGTGTGTGTGTGTGTGTGTGTGTGGCAGCATCAAGAGCAAAACAAATGACCAAAGAAGCCATTGGAGACTTTCTGACAGATGGAAAGCCTTTATTTATATAGTTAAACTTAAAAACCCTACAAATCTTTTAACATTTAGTAGCGACAAATGTTTAAATCTCTCCATTTAATGTTTAGCATAAAATTTTATGAAACACTGTACACCCCCACACCTCAAGGTAACCCAACAATTGAACGCAAACATGGATTAGCACTGGATATTACTCGTATTTTACAGTCCTACTAACTTCTAATAGACTGTGATGGCTGAGAACTTAGCGCCAGTATACGGATCTAGAATTTGGGTCTGTTAACTCTCTTTTTCCTTTTTTCTTGGAGGGAACAAGCTTACGGACTTATGGCCTTTGGTTCCTTCTTCTTTGCTTAAAAAAAAAAAAAAAATACAGCATGCGAAGCTCCTCCAATCACCAGCCACAGAGAATTTTTCACACCCATTCATGAAGCTATAATGAAAG
This sequence comes from Birgus latro, assembly GCA_018397915.1. NCBI lineage: Eukaryota > Metazoa > Arthropoda > Malacostraca > Decapoda > Coenobitidae > Birgus > Birgus latro. The sequence goes on from JAGKTI010030403.1 coordinate 9,729, forward strand.
CAAGCTCCATATGCCATACTTCTCTAAACACTGTTGCCACATCTGCCACAACCAAGCGGGAATTCCCCTGGCTGTACAAACACACAAGGTGCCCGTATCCTTCCAAACCCTCTTTCCTAAACGATTTATTTTGCTTATTACATCTTATTGTCCTCTTCAGTGTTATATAAATCCTTCTAATATCGTCATACTCTGCATAAATTACATACAGAAGGATATTAACCAGCCATCTCCAATATTAAATCGGTAAGGAAGAGGTGTTAGGGAGCTTCCTTACCCGACAGCGTTGTATGGTGGCTGGTCCAGAAGTTGCCAAAGCTATAGGAGACTTTCACAACGGACTCTATTACAAACAAAAGCACAGTGACACACCCCACCGTGGCCGGGCAGCCAGCGTTCAGATTTCATTCGCCAAAGATGTTCCCTCGTCAATATAATGGAAGAATTTGGCACGCCCTTTGAGGTAGAAAGCCAGAATATTAACAAAGGAAGTTGCAGGTTTAGCAGCAGTCGAGAAGCTTAGAAAAGTTAAGGAGAGAGAACTACAGCAGTTTGAAATGTTCACAAGAGAGTGTCCGACAGAACGCACTAAACCAATTCAAGATGTTCTTCCTCGAAACAGATTGTAGGTCTTTCAAAACACCAAGTTAAAGATTGCAAGCAAAGGCAGACAGCAACTGGCATCGCTGAAGAATGATGTAGGACTCTTCTCACGTTTGTATATTGCTTGCCAAACACGAGGTGGAAATCTTGAAGAATTTTTTAGCCATAAGAACCAAACATACTCGCCAGCACTGTCTGATGGTGGAAGGCTCCGTCCTGGTGCCAAGAGTGACCTCCTTGGCTACTTAGATCTTTTTGAGGCTCAGTCCATTACTCCTTCCGCAACCTGCGTCATTCTTGATGGGGTAGCCATCATTCAAATGTTCAAGCCAGCTGCCACCAAGGCATTTGATGAATATGCAAAGCGAATATTCTTACCATATCTCCCTACAAAGCTGAAGAATGCATTACGCCTTGATTTTGTGCGAAAAGTATATAGAGAGGATTCTCTTAAAGGCACAACTGGAATGAAACGGGGGACAGGAACTCGGAGACGCGTGGTGGCCACAGCACCAATGGCTGGAAAATGGCAAAGCTTCCTTCGAGTGGATGACAAGACATATCTGTTCACATTTTTGTCAGGTGGCATCATCGAGTGGTTCAATGAACTGGACAAGCAACTAGTTATCACTGATGGAAAGCGAGTTCTCAGTAACGCATCCTTGAAGAGTTGATATCACTTGCTCCACGTAACCATGAGGAAACAGACAGCCGCATCTTGCTGCATGCATCTCATGCTGCAAACCATTGCCACTGTGCAATCCTGATCCGGGCTACCGATACCGACGTAGAGTGCTGGCCGTTTGTGATACATAAGTTGTAGACAAATGAAGAGCTATTGGTTGACATTTTGGACAGGAAAAAATTCAGATATTCCTCAGCCCATGAATCTGCAACTGGGCCTGGACCAGCGAAAGCTTGTGTTGGGCTAAAAGTGTGAGATTTTGGTTTAAAGAATGAAGTGTCGGTAAGTGGTTGAGGGAAAAGGGGAAAATGGACGTTATCAGCGTTATCAGGCATATCACAGTTATAACGGTAATGAGGAGGAAAAGGAAAAATAATCATGAAATAATATCTTATCAGAGAACCCGAGACAGTTGGGGATAAGCTCGCCGAACTTTCACCTCTTCTCTCGCTTTCCTCTGCTGGCAAATATTTATACGCTGTGAGAGAGATTTAAACTCGTATTTTCCCCAACATCTCTTCCTTAGCGATTCATTTTGCTTATTACTCGTGACCATCGTCCTCTGTGTTGCTTAAGTCGTTCTAATACTCAACATAAGTACAAGATATTAACCAGCGGGATCCAAAAAATAAATAGCTGAGGAAGAGGTGCTAGGGAGCCTCCTCAACCCACGAGAATACAGGCCTTATGTTTCTCTTCCTATAGATGACTCGGTACTGTAGGATAATCAGGAAGGAAACTGTGAGAAAGAGAAAATTAAGAAATGATAACAGTTGATACAAAAATTTGTCGTCTTGTAAATTGGTCGTGTGTGTGTGTGTGTGTGTGTGTGTGTGTGTGTGTGTGTGCGAACTTCCGTGTTTGGCGGGGCTGGTAATCCGTCAATCAGTCTATTTCCTGACGCCTCATCCTGTAAGGGAAAACCCCGAGAGTGGTCTTATCGGGGCTCTCCCTGTTTACATCATACCTCTCTTCATTTACGTACAGTCGACATCAAAAGTACTGTCGCCATTCCTGTTCTTTTTCTCTCCACAGACTTTAAAAACAGGCGAATCCTACACTGATGACAATGATCTGTAGTTAAACAAAATGATAACAGTCGGTCGCTTAGGATTTACCACACTGATTTTCATGTCCATAGAGAAAATTAATAGAGAGGATGGAGAGTGAAAGATTGACGGGGAGAGTGTATGTGAGTGAGGTGGAGGGGGAGGCCGAGGATGAGATGGAGGGATGGAGTGGAGAGGTATATGAGAGAGGGGGGTGTGAGTTGGGAGCGTGGTAGTGAAATGGCAGGGGACAGAGCGACATGGAGGCGATTTGTTTGTGGCCACCCCGTTCGGGATTGAGGCGTCTGGCAATAGATAGATAGATAGACTGGAC
>JAGKTI010030404.1:0-12399 GCA_018397915.1 Birgus latro
TCATCGCTCATTTTTGAAGGCTCCAACATGCTTGCATGTGTCGGCCTTGGTCACCTAATGGCGGCTCTCCATGCTGCTCGATCTCTGGCAGCCTCCCTATTCAGTCCCTTAACCCTTAAGTCACATTTAATGACCTCATCCCATGTCTTTCTCGGTCTACCCCTCCCAACCCCTCCCCCAATATTAACACCTCTCACCCTCTGTACCCAATTATCCTCCCCCATCCTCTCCACATGTCCAAACCACCTCAGCCTGCCTCTCCTCATCACAACACCAATACACTCCAGTCCCATCCTACCTCTCAACTCTTCTATCGTAAGCCCAGCCCCCCCAGGCCTTGCACGCAGGGACGCACTGCACATCCACCTAATCATTGTCATTTCTGTACGTTTGAACCTGCGAATATCTTCTTCCTTTACTGCCCAGGTCTCACTACCATACAGCATCACACTCCTAACACTGCAGATAAAACAAAAGTGATGATATCCAGGGTTGGTGGCGGTACAATCAGAGGAGAGGGAGAGTGGCCATGTGCAGTTTGCCACATGGGTGTGGGAACTAATTCCATCTTGTGTAGTGTTTGTGATAAATGGGTGCACAAGAGATGTAGTGGTATTAGAAGTAGACTGCGAGATAATGCTGATTTCATGTGAGCGGCGTGTCGGGGAGAGCAGGTGGAGACTGTTAGGCGTGAGAGGGTTGAACTTGCACGTGAGTCTCTTGAGTGTGTGGAGGAGTTTTGTTATTTGGGAGACATATTATGTGCCGAAGGTGGGGCTGGAGCTAGCTCGGTTGCTAGAGTGAGCAGTGGTTGGAAGAATTTCAGGGAGCTGTTGCCTCTCCTGACATTGAGAGGACTCTCCTTACGTGCTAAGGGGTCTTTGTATACAGCATGTGTTAGGAGTGTGATGCTGTATGGTAGTGAGACCTGGGCAGTAAAGGAAGAGGATATTCGCAGGTTTAAACGTACAGAAATGACAATGATTAGGTGGATGTGCAGTGCTGCGTGCAAGGCCTGGGGGGGCTGGGTTTACGATGAAAGAGTTGAGGGGTAGGATGGGACTGGAGTGTATTGGTGTTGTGATGAGGAGAGGTAGGCTGTGGTTTGGACATGTGGAGAGGATGGGGGATGATAATTGGGTACAGAGGGTGAGAAGTGTTAATATTGGGGGAGGGGTTGGGAGGGGTAGACCGAGAAAGACATGGGACGAGGTCATTAAGTGTGACTTAAGGGTTAAGGGACTGAACAGGGGGGCTGCCAGAGATCAAGCAGCATGGAGTGCCACCATTAGGTGACCAAGGCCGACACATGCAAGCATGTTGGAGCCTTAAAAAACGAAACGAACGAAACGATATTTGGGAATATTGTAAACGAGTAGTATGCCTGTTTGATTTTTTTTTTTTAGTCCAAGAAGTTATTGAAAACTGCCTTCCGGATTTAGAGTGTCGATTCGTTTACGTAGTTCTTCTATTATCACTGTGTGAATTACTTGAGAACTTCGAAGTGAAAAGTGTGGGAAAGAATTCGGTCCCAAGGATATACTCTGTTATGTAATTTTTTTCCAAGGTCATTACCCAAGAAGCCCGCACGAGGCCATGGGATTGCTGGTTCCATATTGTTGGTGTCATTTTGAATTTATTGATTTGGTATATGAGATTGTTAGATACACTGGTGATGGTGTTAATTTGTAAACAGTAGGTTAAGAGGTGAAATTTATATATTTATATGTGCATGTGAATATAAAATTGTACTTAAACCCAACTGTGAGGAACTCTGTTCATAATAGTGTTATCATTCCGTGAATTTGTTCAGCGGAGGTGAAAGTACTCTTGCATTCATTGATCTTCTTTTGGTGTATCTGCCCTGCCCTGAGATAATCTGTGCGGAAGAGTAATGATCTTATCGTTTCTAGTAATTCATATCCTGTAAGTAAACTATGGTTAATTTGATCAATATCTAGTTTCTTATATTTGTATGTTTAGATTTAGTAAATATTAGGATAAGTCTACATTGTGTTTGAGATTTAATATCCCCTGGGGAGTTCTTGCCGTGAGATTGAGTGGCCCGCAAGGTGTATTACTATCTTACTACTCACACACTCTGCCCTAGTCACTTATTTGCAAGGCCCCAGAAATCTACATCTTTCTTACTTGGTGGAATAACTCTCCCAGCACTCGCCTACTCTTTTCAACACTGATTCCTACGGTGAGTCTTGAAAATACCTTGGAGGACACTAGTCACAGTGATTGGGATCTGTAATATTCTTTTCTTAAATTCACAGTATGACACTGGGGTCATAGCAATGGGATATGTTAGACTGGCTTAATTTCTCATCATTACATCAGAGGTTTAAAATTGGAGATCTGTTAATATTCGTTATTAACTGGGAGTCTAAAATTTTGTGACATGACAGTCAGAAGTACTGTATCTAGTATTCTGGTTGGTTGTTTTACCTACTGCATGAGATTAAACAATTCCGCAAACAGCTCGCATTCTAGACCTGTATCGTTAATCCTGGCAGAATGCAATAAGCACTCTTCATTATGGATGTTAAAATCATCCAAAATGGTAATTGGTTCCTGAAGGTCTTTCGTAAGTCGTTTTTTTTCGTAATTCGTTTTTTTCCCGTAAAACATCTATCAATCTTAGTATCCCTTATTTTCAAGCATGTATGGTTAGTATCAAGAGCATAAATACAAAGACTATGATATATTTATGTATTCTGTACAGTACTGTGTAAGAAAAGTTCCGTGTCCTTTAAAATTGTTCCTACAGTTGAGGGATTCAGTTTCAACACACATGCCACTTCACTCAGCCTCTCTCCTCTCTCCACTCTAGTAAACATATTCACTTTGGTTTCCATTGTAATTGCATGCCATTTTCTCCTGCTACCATCACCACTTTCACTACTTTTCCATTTCTGAGACATTTTGGGGGAAATAATCAAGTCTAAATGGCAAAAACTGAAGCTGATGTTCTATCTATCTATCTATTGCCAGACACCATAATACTTGTGTTAATAACAACAATGCTCTAGGCAGCCAAGCATGAGGAAGGCGGGAATGCACAGACAGCATCTGTTGGGGACTACAGACTTGTACTTAGTGCGTGGTTTGAATCAGTAAATTACAGTACTTTTTTTTTTTTTTTTTACTTTTTATCCCTGAAAATGGTTTCTTTTCCATCTGTGGATTTTTCATATGTTGATACAGTAAACCCTTCATAAGTCGAACTATATGGGGCTCTACCCTGGTTCGAATTACCGAATTTTCCGTCTTACCGAATTTTCATCCCCCAAAACTGCTAAGGCAATACCTATTACTTGTCCTTTCAACACTAAATTAAAGGAGCATATAAAAATAATGTAAATAAGTTATGACAAATAAACAATTTAGTGCATTTAATATACCTTTAACCCCTTCACTGCCGGGTGTATTTTCGTTTTGTTCTTGCTGCCACTAGACGATTTTATTCAGTGTAGGGAGGATCTGTGGAAGTGCATGGGGTTGGTACAGCCTTCCTTAACCCCTTCAGTACGAAAGTCCAGTCCTGAGTGCTACAAAATCGGCTGGAGGAAGTGTAAATAAAGTAGAAATAGATGTCATGGTACTGAAGTGGTTAATTGGTAGAAAATCATTCACAGAGGGAGTACAGACCCGTCGGCAGCGCGTGTTGGAGATGGATTTTCACCCCCCAAATTGCAAAAACAATAATATTACTGTACTTGTCTTTTCAACACTAAAGTAAAGGAGCATATACAGTGCATAAATGAATAAAGAAAGACAAAAAAGAAACAATTCAGTGCACCTAATTTACCTTTCGTTAGAGGCAGTACAAATCCATCAGCAGCTTGTGTTTGAGACTGAGGTGGTGGGGTGGGAACAATTAAACGTAACATTCTAAACAGTACCCAGAATTTATTTCACTGAAAATTAAGAACTAAACTTAAATGTAATCACTACAATAGACTGGAATGTAACACTTGCACTAATAATAGTGCTGAACTTTAATCATGATCACCTAACACTAAGGCGCACACACACATTTTTTTTTTTTTTTTTTTAGCTTCATTCCTTTGCAACTAGAGATGCCAGTATCACTTCTTTTACGCTTTGAACCTTCCATGGTGAGGCAGAAGGAAGAATGAGAGCACTTCTCAGCACTAGATGACAGTAAGAATGGTGCGACCACCGTCTTTGAAGGCAAGCAGCAGACTGGCGTGTCCACCTGGCGCCACTGATCCCCCTACCTCCGCATTTCGGCCTGAGTTTGGCTAACCGAAGATTCCGTCTTCTAAAAGTTCGACTTATGAAAGGTTTACTGTACTTCATAAGTAGAGGTCTGACTGTACAGATACACTTGGTTATACTTAGGTAATTTAGCTTGTATAATGAGTAATCAAAATTTGCAGAAGTGAAATTCAAGATAGTGTCAACTGCATATTCAGATCTGACATCATGACATGTGCCACCCTCGTTACGAAGTGTGAGGAGATGTTTTTGTTTTTGTTTTCATTTTTGAAGGCTCTAACATACTTGCATGCGTCGGCCTTGGCCACCTAATGCGGCTCTCCATGCTGTTTGATCTATGGCAACCTCCCTGTTCAGTCCCTTAACCCTGAGATCACACTTAATGACCTCGTCCCATGTCTTTCTCGGTCTACCCCTCACAACCCCTTTCCCAATATTAACACTTCTCACCTTCTTCACCCAATTATCATCACCTATCCTCTCCAAATGTCCAAACCATCTCAGTCTACCTCCCCTCATCACAACACCAGCACACTCCAGTCCCATCCTCCCTCTCAACTCTTCCATCGTAAACCCAGCCCCCCCAGGCCTTGTACACAGGGACACACTGCACATCCACCTAATCAATGTCATTTCTGTACATTTGAGCATGCGAATATCCTCTTCCTTTACTGCCCAGGTCTCACTACAATACAGCATCACACTCCTAACACATGCTGCATACAAAGACCCCTTAGCATGTAGGGAGAGTCCTTTCAATGTCAGAAGAGGCAACAGCTCCTTGAACTTCTTCCAACCACTTCTCACTCTGGCGACTGAGCTGGCTCCAGCCCTACCTCCAGCACATAACATGTCTCCCAAATAACAAATCTCTTCCACACACTCAAGAGACTCATCAGCAAGTTCAATCCTTTCACACCTAACAATCTCCACCTGCTCTCCCTGACACACCGCACACATAAGATCAGTATTATCTTGCAGTCTACCTCAATACCACTACATCTCTTGTGCATCCATTTATTGCATATATTGCACAGGATAGAATTACTTCCCACACCTTTGTGGCAAATTGCACATGGCCACTCTCCCTCTTCTTTGACTGTACTGCCACCAACCCTAGATATCATCACTTTTGTTTTATCTGCATTTACCCTTAAGCCCTTGCGCCCCATACTATCTCTCCACTTCCTAAATCTTTCCTCCACCTCCCTTTCATTCTCTGCAGTCAACACCAGATCATCAGCATACAACATCTCCCACGGGAGTCCATACACGTGAGAGGGCTTCAAGTACTGTACCATGATAAACAATAAGGGACTCACTACTGACCCCTGATGCATACCAACATTCATGGAAAACTCGTCACTCAAATCTCCATTCACTCTTACCTGGGTGCAAGCACCCACATACATGGCCATAACCACCCTAACCAGCCACTCTTCCAAACCGAGCTTTCTCATTGCCCACCTCACCACCTCTCTAGGGACTCTGTCAAAGGCCTTTTCCAAATCAACAAAAACAAAATAGTTCCCTTTTCTTGCCAATATATTTTTCCTGAAGCTGTCGAACAATGAATATGGCATCAGTGGTCCCCCTGCATGGCATAAACCCAAACTGCATCTCATCAATATTCACTCTTTCTCTAATCATACCTTCTAGAACTCTCTCCATTACTTGCATTATCTGATCTAAGAGCTTTATACCTCTACTAAAACTAAAACTAAACGGGGATATGTCAGTAGAGGGAGAGATTTGGGTTTCTGTGAGGAAGTGTCAGGGACACAATGGTACTGATCAGAGAGAGTATGCGGAAGTTATGGGAGTCTTTGGCTTTGGAGAGAGAAATAAAGAGGGAGAGAGGATACTGGAGTTCTGCCAGGGTAAGGATTTGAAAATTATAAACACAATGTTCAAAAAGGAAAGAGAGAAGTTGATAACTTACAAAAGTGAAGGAGTAGAAACTCAAGTTGATTTTATTCTGAAGAGAAAGGAGCAGGATATTAAAGTGAAAGATTGCAAAGTTATACCAGCTGAAGCATGTCTACCACAACATAGACTCTTAGCTATGGATTTGAGAGTGGAAAATATGAAAGGAAGAAAGAAGAGGAAGGGTGTTAAAAGAGTAAAGGAGTGGAAATTGAAGGATGAGGAGATAAGACTACAATTTGAAGAGAATTTTAAGAGAAGTAATGAGAGACAGAGAGGTGACTGGAAACACTTCAGGGATAATATAATAGAGGCTGCGAGGAAAGTCTGTGGAGAAACAACAGGTCACAGGAGAAAAGAAAGAGAGACGTGGTGTTGGTGCGAAGAGGTGAAACAGGCAATAAGTGAGAAGAAAAGAGCATTTAAAGTATGGCAGAGAACTAGAAGGGAAGAAGACAGAAGAAAATACAATGAAAAGAAAAGACAGGCAAAGAGAGAAGTGGCCAGAGCAAAAAGTGTGGCCTGGGAAAGTTCGAGTAGAGATCTGGAGAGTGCACAAGGACGGATAAAAATGTTTAAAATTGCAAGACAGATGTGGAAGGAAAGGAAAGACACGGTGGGAGCAAAATTTGTAAAGGATTAAAATGGGGAAATAAAAATGATGAGGCAGAAATACTGGAAAGGTGGAAGAGGTACTTTGAGGAGCTGTTAAATGAAGGAAATGATTATAAGAGGTACTTTGAGAAGCTGTTAAATGAAGAAAATAATTATGAGATAGAAGAGAAAGGAAAAGCTGAAGGGCCAGTTGTAGTGATAATAGAAGTTGAAGTGGAGATAGTCTTAAAGGAAATGAAGGCCAGGAAAGCTCCAGGCCCAACAGGTAAAACAGATGATCTGATAAAAAAAAGGCTACCATAAATCTTTGGGCTGCCACCATGGATATATTTAATATTTGTTAAATAGGAATTGTACTATGTTGTATCTTAACTGAATTGATATCATACTGATATTACTACAGTATTCATACATTGAAAACTGCCCGGAATATTTAGAAATCAGTTCTGTCGGTAGTGGTAGGTGGTGGCGACCATTATCCACCATTCTTTTTCTGTGCCTGCCCTCCTCTCTTCCTATTTCTCCCATCTTTCGTGTCACTTCTTATTGCTTTTCTTTCCTTTACAGATGGCTTTACATTGAGTGACAAGCCAAATGGTTTTCTGTAAGCCAAGAAACCATTTACAATGCTGGATGGTAACCATATAACCAAACCATAAGTGCTCCCTACCTGTCAACAAGTGGGTTGGTGGAGGGTTTGTGCCCCTCCCTGTAAAACAAATAACTCAAAGTCAAATGGCCGCCCCTTACGGAATTATGGCGTATGGCAGTAGATAGGTACATAGATAGAAATCCACAATAGATGCAATACTCATCATGAGACAGCTGCAGGAAAAGTTTCAACAAAGGAGGAAATGCTTGTACCATATGTTTGTGGACCTGGAAAAAAGCTTTTGACAGAGTACCAGGAAGAGTTATAGAGTGGGCCTTGAGAAGACAGAATGTGCCTGAGAGACTCATTGTAGCTGTCATATGTCTCTATATATTGCTACAAGATCAAAGGTCAAGACAACAGCAGGAACATCAGGAAATTTTGGAATAAGAGTTGGGGTACATCAAGGTTCAGCACTCAGTCCACTGCTGTTTAACATAGTAATGAAGGATGCAACACGGGAATATAGGGGGAAAGGCCCATGGGAGTTGCTGTATGGTGATGACCTAGTGCTGACAGTGGAGACTAAGGAAGAAGTGGTGGAAATGTTTAGTAGATGGAAAAATGGAATGGAGAAGAGGTGAATGAAGATAAATATCGATAAGACAAAGGTAATGGTGACGGGCAAGAAACCAGTAGAAAGAATTCAGTCAGGAAAATGGCCATGTGGATGCTGTGGCAGAGGAGTAGGAGTGAACTCGGTGTTGTGCACAGAGTCTAATAAATGGTGCCATAGAAGGTGTCCAGGTCTGCAGAATTCGAGAGGAGTGCAAAATTTCCGCTGCTCAGCCTGCATAAGAAGAGAGGCAGAGGGAGATGAAGCAGAGGAGGAGCTGGAGGTGAGTGGGGGCACACTACAGGAAGTGCAGCAGTTCTGCTATCTAGGAGATGTATTGGACTGTGAAGCAGGGGTGGAGAGATCAGTTAGAACAAGAGTGGCATCAGCATGGTTAAAGTGGAAGGAAATAGCTAGCCTACTGGTCAACAAACACATACCACTGAGACACAGATATATATGAGGCCTGCATTAGACCAGTATTGATATATGATAGACTGATGTATGTTTTGAGGTGTACTGATCGTAGAATGGTAACCTGCCCCATACCCACTAAAACCCGGCAAATTTTTTCCTTTTTTTTTTTATGTCAATCCTCTGCTTTTTATGAGAAACATCGAAAATTCAGAGAGAAAGCACTCACCTAAAGTTTAAAATGCACTAAACAGGTGAGAGGTCCCTCACCTGGTACCGCTTTATGTGAAGCCGCACTCCATAAAAGATGCTGCCTATGCGAGGGACTCTTAACTAAAACCACTCAGAATAGATAAATATTTATTTATTTTGTATGATTTTATATGTAGTACAAGAGTATATTGGTTTTCACACAATAATATAGGCGATATAAGCGCTGTTCATTCACCTAACACATCAACATACCGTACCTACCTTGGCGACGTTACCTCTTCATCACTTCTGCTCATTACTAACTCTGGTGCCACGTAATCTTTTTCCTCCACATCGTGAATCACTTTTGCCTTGAATTTTGTCATCGGAGAGACTGTGGCACTACATGTCTCTACTGGCCAGGTCACTTCTAACAGGTGAGTTGCCGAGAAAATGGCATGCGGGGTGGAGGGAGGGGGGTTAAACAGGGTCAGGCAGTGTCACCACCTAGCTGGGGGTAGAGGAAGGTCTCCCACATGTACCTACCAAAAATCTCCCATGAAACTTGAAAAATGTGCAAACGACGGGCCTTTCAATTGCAAAACATACGATGCACGTTGTGGGGACTGAGCGTGAAAAAATGTTGCGATGAGCATTGTACATCGTGTGGATGGGGTGGGTTAAGATACATGGCGGGAGTGAGATGGGAGAACTGAGTTTTGAGTAAGGAGGTAGCCAGAAGATGCGGGGCGAAAGATCGCGATATCATCATGAGGCAGAAACAGCCTACATGGTTTGGTCACGTAAGGAGGAGTGAGGAAGGGAGCTGTGTGAGAATAGCAGAGGAACTGAAAGTGGTGGGACGTCAACTGCCTGGAAGACCCAAGAAGACCTGGAAAAATGTTATAACACAAGATGTGGAAAGACTGGGTATTGGAGAAGATTTAATCCAGGATAGGAAGCAGTGGAGAAAAGCCATCGCACATCCAACCTCACTTTGAAAATGGGAACAGAAGGACGAAAAAAGAAGATGATGATGAAGTGTTAGGGGCAGGGTTAGAAAAATGTATGTCATAAATGATTTATGGCAAGACAGTGATTTAAATCATGCCATAAATGTCATTAATGCCATAAATGTCACAAATTTATAAAGCCACAAATTTACACAAATAAAAATCAAATACTGTACATTTGAAAAACCATGAAAATTTACCAGCACATAAAGCTCTATTTTAAGCTGTCCCACAATACATTATAAATGTCAAACAAGAACAAATAAAACTAAAACGTATTGAGTTTTCTTTTATTAACTACGATCTGATAGGAAGAAATGAAAAAATTACTATACAGTAATCCCTCCATTATTCGGATGTCCAATACTCGGACATACTCACTATTCGGATATTGTGGGCTGCCCAACCCCCAAAATGCCAAAAAATTCGAAAAAAAAAAAAATCGATTTTTTGGGACTGCGTCAGTTTGAATTTCTCGCGCGCGCCGATCAGCTGTGTTTACGCGCGTGGCGCCTGTCTGTCGGTCGCCATTACCCACTCAGGTGCTGCCTCGTGAACACCTCCGACAATGGCGGCTGAAGTGATTGCTTTTGTGGTGATACCCTACCTCATACAGTGCTTGATACTGCTCTTCACCTTATTCATCATGTGTGTGATGATGGCCCCGCCTCCTGAGAAGAGGAAGAGAGTGGTTCTAACTCTGGAGAAGAAGAGGCAGGTATTGGACAAGGTGGATGCCGGGTGGTCAAAAGGACATATCCTACGTGAGTTTAACCTCCCTCGCTCCACCTTGTTTGATATCAAGAAGTCCCGAGACAAACTACAGCAGTACACGGCTGATTTCGCTTTGAAGACCAGATGAAACGTGGAGAGGAAGGTGATGTTTACTCCTAAGTATGCAGACATCGACCGGTCCACGTTGATTTGGTATCGACAACAACGTGCTGCAGGTGTGTTGGTACGTGGAACGGAGCTGAAAGCTGCTGCTGAGAAGTTCGCAAGGCTACACGACGCCCCAGACTTCAAGGCATCTGAAGGTTGGCTCTTCGAGTTCAAGTTACGGCACGGACTTACCAATCGTAAGGCCCATGGTGAAGCTCTGGACGCTAACGACGAAGGAGTAGAATGGTTTCAGCAGAAGGTGAAGGGCTTGATTGATAGGGAGGGCCTCACTCTCAGGCAAGTTTACAACGCTGATGAAACTGGCCTATTTTACCGTTCAATACCCACAAACACTCTCGCTGAGGAGACGGAGAAGCATTTACCTGGCCCCAAGCTCTCGAAGCAACAGGTGTCTGCTTTGTGGTGTGCCAATGCTAACGGCTTGTACCAGCTCAAGCCCGTTATTGTAGGCCGTGCAAAGCAGCCTAGGTGCCTTCATGGGTTAATTAATGCCCTTCCTGTCGTGTGGTATCATTCTTTGAAGGCTTGGTTCACAACCAAGATCTTCAAAAATTGGTTCCACCAACACTTTGTTAAGGAGGTCATTTGTTATCAGACGGAGACACTGAAAATTACACGAGACCAGGTAAAGGCCCTCCTGATTCTAGACAATGCACCTGCGCATCCGTCAGACAAGGAGTTGGTGGCAGAGAATGGTCGCATCAGGTGTCTGTTTTTGCCACCTAATACAACTGCTCTCATCCAACCAATGGAACAGGGAGTGATTGTGGCAACGAAGAGGCTATACCGACGGAAGTTTTTGGATGAGGTGATGGTTGTGTACGAGGACGAGGACGATACCAGGGAAGGACGTGACATGCAAGAACAAAAAACTCTCGAAAACATTCGCCGATACAACCTCAAGTCTGCCATCTTCAACTGGGCTAATGCATGGAAGGAAGTCTCTGTCAAGACTTTAGAAAATGGTTGGTCTCGCCTGCTTCATGGAAGTGACGTGGTGCACTATTTTCTGGGTTTTGACATGGATGATTTTCATGCAAGGCTTTGTACGGGTGGAGACAATGTGGATGTCGACGAAGTGCATGAGTGGTTGGATGACGACGAGGGCGATCCTCAGTATCAGATCATGTCCGATACCGAGATCGCATCTACTGTTGCTGGTCCGAGTACCCAGCAGGAAGGTTCTGACGAGGACAGCGACAATGATGCGGACTCCTCACGGCTTGTCACTACCCCAACCATCCCCAGGCTGAGCACAATCCGGGCGTATGTGGAGTTCGTCCTTGACTACCTAGAACACCCGGACTGCGACACAGAGATGGGGTCATTGGAATTGGCGAGTGAAGTGCGAGGTTTCAGGCAATGCATCATTCGTTTTCGTTTTTGAAGGCTCCAACATGCTTGCATGTGTCGGCCTTGGTCACCTAATGGCGGCTCTCCATGCTGCTCGATCTCTGGCAGCCTCCCTATTCAGTCCCTGAACCCTTAAGTCACATTTAATGACCTCGTCCCATGTCTTTCTCGGTCTACCCCTCCCAACCTCTCCCCCAATATTAACACTTCTCACCCTCTGCACCCAATTATCATCCCCCATCCTCTCCACATGTCCAAACCACCTCAGCCTACCTCTCCTCATCACAACACCAATACACTCCAGTCCCATCCTACCTCTCAACTCTTCTATCGTAAACCCAGCCCCCCCAGGCCTTGCACGCAGGGACGCACTGCACATCCACCTAATCATTGTCATTTCTGTACGTTTAAACCTGCGAATATCCTCTTCCTTTACTGCCCAGGTCTCACTACCATACAGAATCACACTCCTAACACATGCTGCATACAAAGACCCCTTAGCACATAAGGAGAGTCCTCTCCTG
>JAGKTI010030405.1:773-12399 GCA_018397915.1 Birgus latro
AAGAGAGAGAGAGAGAGAGAGAGAGAGAGAGAGAGAGACGGTAATTTGCTTGGAACTCGCTTCACTCCGAGCTTGGTGACTTTCTCATTTTTTCTTACTTTATAGTTCTTCGTTATATTCTCTCTCTCTCTCTCTCTCTCTCTCTCTCTCTCTCTCTCTCTCTCTCTCTCTCTCTCTCTCTCGTGTGTGTGTGTGTGTGTGTGTGTATGTGTGTGTTCGTTTCTCGTCCCTAGCATGAAGTTCTCTGACTGTAATCTCAACTAATCATTGTACTCCAGCTGACGATACACTTTTTAGCTGAGGAAAACCCACACTTGATGAGGTAATGTAATGCTGGGCTTTGTTTTGACGCGTTCCACAATAATAATAATAATTACGGTAGCAGTGTTTGTTCCTTCCTTCCCCATGACAGCGCCTGAGTCCACCTCTTTATCGCTATTTTCCAACGACGGGGATGGTGTGCGTTTTAGCTGTCTGGTGTGAGTGTGGGAAGAAGCACATAAAATACTGGAGAGCATCTGAAGTTATCAAGAGAACAAGTCTGCGGGATGTCTATTTTTGCTGTATATATATAAATCTATCTATCTATTTATCTATTCATCTACATCCGTATCTATCTATCTATCTATGTATATATGAAGAGAGAAAAAAATATATATACATTCGAATTCAGTGTTCACCGATACACAAATATTTTTTTCCCCAGTGATTACCCCTCTCGCCCATCTTCCATACTCCTCTCAGTTTCAGTTGACATACAGTAACATTATGATCAGGCAGTCCTACGCACCGTGCCCTCTTATTAGCGTGAACAGCAAACCCAGGCATCCTTCGACCGACAAGCACATAACAACTATAATCCGTCCGTTTTTATCTGACGTAATTGGGCCACTCTCTCAGTATGAATGCTGAGTCGTGGCAACATGAAATTCGATGAGCTTTGGTTATGAGGTAAATATAAATCTCCTATGTTACCAGCCAAATCGACCGTCAATTATACCTTCACTGTGCCAGCAGTTTTTTTTTTTTTTTTATGTGTCCGACTCTGGGCATAGGCTTCAGTCTGCTCCCAAGGCCCAGTAGTCCTCCTACATACCACACACCTCTACAGCTGAGATGAAAGGGGTTAAGGATCTCCCCTACGTTTGAAAAAGGTTCTGAAGGCTTCTAGCTTCATTAAATGCAAAATCTTAGTCCTTTGTGTACTTCTGAACTTCTGTGAACTAAAACTATAAATATGAATTACTTACAGGCAGGTTTCTTCTCTGACACATATCCCTCAGCTGGCGTCTTTCACAACGTTCTCATGGCATATCTGAACGACCCACTGCATCAATCACAGGCCACGTACCAAATACTCCATCCAGGGTACCCCTAACAAGCACCCTATAACTCCTTGGCATCTGTTCCATCAATATCCAGGTGATTCTAAGCCTGTCATTATCTTCCACATCTCTATCATCACAGGAAGTTTATGTAGCAGTCACAACCACCTCCACCACCTCAGACTAAACATTGCCAACCATACACCAAGAGTAACCCGTTCCTAATCTCTCAGTCCTCTCCATCAATCATCATCAATTCTCTCACCTGAATTTATACGCTCACACCTCCCTAATATTTAAATCATTCCCTCTCACCTCCTCACACAGCAGAAATACAACATATCTTCCTTCTATAAACACCGTGGATACTTAAGTCCTTTGCATTTCTTAATTACATCTTTAACTTTCCACACAGCATCACCAACCTTTCTTAATTTACTGCGGTTCTGGGCAGGCACGAGACCCACAATCGAGGTTTCTCTCAATTTTTTTTTTCCCCAACCCGAGTAATCTTTTTCTTTTCTGGTGTTAGAATAAAGAAATAAAGTGCCATTCTGGTAAAGGATAATCACTGGAGAGTTGTTGCCACGTGTGTGTGTGTGTGTGTTTGTGCAAATCAGTCACGCAACCATCCATCATTTAACCTGTGAAACTGTGACGCCTGAGATGTTTACTCTGCTTGAAGTGTCTGCAGGGAAACATCTAGTGGTATCCATTCTGTTTTGTAAAGAGACACTGAGAATAGTACGACCCAGCTCAAAGGTCTTGTGGTCTGTGGGAAAGTTGGAAAGCTAGGAAAGTTAACAGTTAGCTTTTCTAACTCACTCTCAGCTGAACAAAATAGCCTGGCGTTAGCTGGAACAGAATACTAGTTTTGTCGTTGAAGATTTGATGGCTGTTTACGTGTGTGCAAGGTGGTTTTTCTTTTGTTACTCTTATTGACGTTTTTTGAATTATCTGCCAGATTCATTTTCCTTCTATTCACTTAGCTTTCCTTTCCTCAGTCCATTCTTAGGTGGGAAAAGTGGTCCGGATGGCGATGATGATGATGACGACAATGATGATGATGGTGATGATGCCTTCCTTTTTTCACTTCCTCTCGTCAGTAACCATTGCCGCAATTCAGGTCAACGATATTTGCGTGACAATAGCAGTGAATCACTAGGCTATATAATTCCTACTACTGACCTCACGAACCTAGTGGTAGGTGGTGGCGACCATCATCCACTGACTTGATGTGCTGTCGACTTCTTCCTCACCTGATGTTGTGCTGCCTACATCATCCTTCACCTTTACCATTCTATTTCTGTTTGCCCTCCTCTCGTCCTACTTCTCCCTTTTCTTGCCGTCACATTCATTACTCTTCTCTCCACCTCAGTTGGCTCTACATTGAGTAACAAGTTTAATCGTTTTCTGTGACCCAGGAAACCAATTACAGACCTGGGTGGTAACCACATAACCAGATCATGGGATGAAGTGGAGCCTATTATGGTGCCTCTTTTAACTAGATGGAGAGACGCAAATGCGACAACCACCCAGGAACCGAACTTCCACACATTTCTCCGAGCCTCGCCACAGACAGGCGTTGTCAGCCGCAAGGGAACATCGGTTCACTGCACGGGACGGCCCTACAGGGATGGCTGCTTGCATATGGTTCATGGGTCTGCTCGGCCAGATTAACAACAACAACAACAACAACAGCTTCACGAACCAGGAGAAGTTAGAGTTGCTAGTGTCGTGTTGGGGTTGTGGAGTGAATGTTTCCAGGGCACCATAAACATAATGACACACTGGCTTGAAAGAGAGAGAGAGAGAGAGAGAGAGAGAGAGAGAGAGAGAGAGAGAGAATAAATGTCAGTGAAAACAAACGAGTGTCATGGGAGAGCGCCTACAGAAGCAACGAGCCTGAACGATCAATGTTGCAAAGACTCCCTCACATCGCTCAAAGGTGACATTAGGATAGGCCTTTAACCCCTTCAACCCCACTGCGCCTTTTTCATTTTATTCCTCCCTCGAGATTTTTGTACTCTAGAGGTTTTTCGAACTGCAAAGGATGTATATATGTATATAGATTTAATTCGTACGTCTGTTCCCTAAAAAAAAAAAAAAAAAAAAAAGCCGGCTGCGTGGGGGAAGAACAAAAAAAAAAAGAAAGTATTCACAGAGTGCATACCTCCGTCATCACCAATAAAATTCGGTATTTAATTCTCTAGTTTCTCGTTCCTACCAGATGACTACTTTTACGGCCTTACATGGTCAGTTAATTCTATGCCAGTAAAATGTATGACTCAGTCCCGCATTGCCATCCTGTTCCACCTAAAACCTAATAAACTCTTCTTTGACTCACTGCCCACCTATCCACCAAATTTCATTGAGATAAGATAAAACATTTTAAAATATCTTGCACTCAAACTGACAAACGTACAGACATGGGTAAATACATAACCTCCGTCCAACTCCGCCGGCTGAGGTAAAGACAAATAATTGGAGTGAAGGGTTTAAATACCTATGCTCACTGGCAGAGAAAACCGGGCTTTAATTCCGGGGACCAGTCACACTAATGGACAAGGTATGGTTCGCCCCTTTCCCTGTTCCCCCAAAAGTGTACAGTTAATGGAGATCTGTATGTCTTCTGCCTCTTTAATTCTATTCTTGGGGAAAATTGGGAGGCTGAGTAGAGAATCATCCGGGTTAATGGCGCTGGTACAGAAGATAGGCATAAAAGAAACACAAAGAGGAACACACATGACTAGGGTAATGCAGGTGTTTGGGTGGAACAAATGTGGCTAAGACAAGGCAGGTGTAAAGGTGAACTAAACGTGAAATAAACAAGTGAAAAAAGCATGGCTAAGGTGAAATATGCATGAATGAAGTGCAGCAGGTGTGAAGGTGAAACAAGCATGAATAGGGAGCGGCAGACAGGACGAAGATACAACAAGCATGACGGTGGAGCAACAAACATGGCTAAAATGAGCAGCTGAAAGGGTGACACAAGCATGACTAGCGTGAAAAAGGCGTGATTAAAGTGCAACACACATGACTAAGGTGCCACACACATGACTAAGGTGAGGCATATATGACACACTACTCCTTGCCATGCCACCTGACGTCCCCTGCTGGAAAACCCACCTCGGCGTCGGCTCGTAACAGAGATATTTGTTCGGCGCCGTAATTAATCGGCCCGCGGCACGAAGGATGGGGTAGGCCGGAGTTGCGTGATTGGTGGTGGGGTGGGAGGGGTGGGTGGGGGTGTGGGCGGGGTAATGGGTGGGATGTGAAGTGATAAAGGGGGGTGGCATGAATGGGTGATTGTTGGTGGGTTTAGTGTGGGTGGGATGGGTGGGGTTTGACAGGTACAGTGGGTGGTGTGATCAAGGTGATGGTGTGGGTGGGAGGGATGGGAGTAGGTGTGTAGGCTGGACGTGACCCGAAATAATATGAATAATTGAAGTGGAATTAGAACCTGCTCTTTTTCCACTCATAACTACTATAACCCTCACATTATCACCATAACTCCGTCTATAACTCATATCAGTGCTATAACTCGGTCCATAACCCACTCTACAGGCATTTCCTCATTCACAGCACGCACGACTCCTATAACTAACTCTATAACCATTAGCAGTCCATCCAGATACCTGTAAAACTTTTATTAGTCTGCCCACAACAACTGCAATAACCTATAACTCCGCCCAGAGCCTCTATAATCACGCCCAGCTGCTATAATCCTCAATAACTCCGCCCACAACCTCTACAACCTATTATAACTTCGTCCATAACTTTTAAAACCCTTAATTAACCTGCCTATAACCCCTAAAATTAAGTGTACAACCATTACATTCCCTAAAAGTCCTCTCACAACCTTCCTAACCTCCAATTAATCCACTCACAACCCTCACAACCGGCTATAACCTCGCCCACAGCCTTAACAACCTCTTTTTAACTCTCCCACAACCCTTACAAATCCGATTAAAGTTTCAGCAGTCTCTCTCACTATAATTACTACGCCCGCGACCACTAGCATCCGTCAATAACCCTTCCTAACTATAACAATCAACTATAACCCCCTAAGACAACTATAGCCACGCCCACAATGTCTATAATCTCAGCAACTCCGCCCATAACATCTATAATACCTATAACCACGCCCACAACTTCAACAACCCCCATAACCCCGCCCACAACTTCAACAATTCCCACAGCCACGCCCACGCCTCCTGACCCCTATAACTCCATTCACAACCCCTCTAACTCCGCCCACAACCTCCACAACCCGCTATAACCCCGCCCACAGGACAACCGTAACAACAGCTCATCAATTATCCGGAACCAGAGTCGATTGGTCAGGCAAATTACAGTGTCTGCCAATGGGGGTGAGGCTACTGCTCCAAGCCCCGCCCCCCTCACAGTCCCCCCACCCCCTCACCCCTCCCCCTCCAGAGTCCCCGCCTACCATTGGGGACCCCTGATTGTTTTCTTCTCCTATAATAACGCGGGGTGTAATTTTGATGTATCAGCCGCCATTACAGGAACTCCCCTGCCTCCTAACCCCTTCCTTGCCTCCCTGCTTGGTTCCTTGTCTTTGCCCTTTTCTTCTCTCGCTTCCCTCCTCCCTTTTCTTCCCGTTGGCTCTTTCTTCCTCTCCTCCTCTCTCTCTCTCTCTCTTTCCCTTCCTATGTCTCCCTTTCTTCCTTCTTCCCTTTCTTGTTCCATCCCTTCCCCCTTCATCACCTCCCTCATTCTGTTCCTTCCTTCTTCCTTCTCTGCTCCTTTCTCTTCATCTTCTCTTCCTTTCTTCTTCTTTGCTTCCTTCCCTTCCTTCCTCCCTCGCCCCATTCCATCTTCACCCTCCATCTTCCCTCACTGCACAGCTACTTATCATGTCTTTGCACAGCTCTATAAATTATCGATACAGTACTGCATGTCGCTATATCCTCCTCCTATAATCTACACCACAGACACTGCCAAGCACAATGTTTATGTGTGTATGACCTGCCTGTGAGGTGGAACGGGGAATTCTGACAGTGTGAATGCTGAAGGGACAAATGCACAGCTCATTTCACTGACCAATTTGTTGATGGGTCTAGTTTTGTGCGCCCCTGTTCCTATTTCTGGACGTTACCCTCCCCTTGTATTAGTGGGAATTAGGGACGGGGTGACATGATGATGATGATGATGATGATGATGATGATGATGATGATGATGATGATGATGAGGAGGAGGAGGAGGAGGAGGAGGAGGAGGAGGAGCAGGACGACGACGACGACGACGACGATGGTGATGATGATGATGATGATTAAGATGATGATGATGATTAAGATTATGATGATGATGATGATGATGATGATGGCCACGTGCCTAACTTATCTGCTGCTTTTCAAATTTTAGCACTAGTTTCCAGCACTGCTAATTTTTGGGCATATTTAAACTTCTTCCACGTTAAGCAAGTCCGACGGTATATTATTTTTTTTATATCATCTTCACCCTTTCATCACAATTGCCTCATTTAAAAGTAACATTCTTGCTTTCTTCAGGGAATTTTCTTAATCTTAGGAGACATCTAAAGGAAGGAGGATTGCGTCTTGGTACGGTCTTGTAGATACTTGACACCTTCAGCCCGAGGACATCATATTTATTCCATTTTTGTTCTTGATGCCTTCAGACGGTTTCATTACGCTTTGGGAGAGACGATTGTAGCGAAGGAATTAGAAGAGTTCATTACCCTTTTCAGAGCCTAATTTTTAAAGACGGTTTTATTCAGCTTAGAGACGATTGTGGGACCGGGCCAGAAAGCCTCCCTCAACATTTCACAGCCTGACTTCCCTCCCTGTGCTGAATAAAATCGTCTGGTGAAAGCATGAATAAGAAACACGTCATGGAACTGAAAGGGTTGACTTCTTACTTCCTCACTGACTCTTCTCCGCTTCTTTCCTCGTCCTAATACCTGGACATCACGACCTACCTTATAAATCCCCACCTCCGATTTCATTTACATGTATACAAGAGGAATCTGAAGGAGAAACTTAATTTGTATCCACTTCGCTGTAATAATGTGTTTTGATTTTAGTATTACCGCCACCAGCCATTTTATTAAACTTCAATGAAAATTTTCGAACTGGAATGACTTCATAGACACTTCATTAACCCCTTCACAATCAGAGGCCTGTCCTAAGTTGAGGAAAATCGTCTGTTGGCAGCAATAATAATAAAAAAGTTCGTCATAAAAAAAAAATCCTAGGCTACCAATTTTGGGGACGGAAAAATTCACTGACTCCTTCAATCATGGGATCTATAATTTAATCCTGTTATTTCCAGACGATATTATTCATCTTGGGAGAGGCGATGAATAGCGAGGTGGTTAATTTATACCTAAGTTGTCTAGATTAAGGTCTTTCAAAAATTTAGCGTAATCTTGAGTGGATAACAATAATTTAATGAAAAGGACGTTCTTGGGGTGAACAGGTTAATTAGGCAAAAATAAATAAATAAGTAAACAAATAAATACAAAAACACAGAAAGCACAATAATCACACGCGAGAAAAATACAAAAACACACACACACACACACACACACACACACAAACACACACAAAGCCAAAAACTAAAAAAAAAATAAAATAAGCATAATAACAACACAATTTATGAAAAAATATAATACGAAATTTTGAATGCAGCCTGGGATCAATAAACTTAAAATATTTATAATGGGATGATGTTTGGGTTGTCAGATTTGTGAGGGGGAAATACAAAAATGAACTGCCAGATATATATATATTTTTACTGTGTTAATGTCAGTTCTTGTATCCCTAATTTACGAAAAAAAATGCCAAGTCAGAAAGCCGGACAGAAAATTATTGTCTCTTGACGCATGGGAGAATTAAATCACAGTTTCCAATAATATTATTCACTAAATTCCACTTCTCACACTAGCAAAATTATGAAATGGAAGAAAAAAGGAACACACACACACAAACAAACACACACGCCGCAAACAAGAGTACAATAGCCCATTTCTAAGTCACGTTCGTGTAACAAAAATTGAAAAGAAAAACATGAATTATGAGTTAAGAGTTTCATATATCTTGCAACAGGCAAATTATACCACACACACACACACACACACACACACACACAGAAACGCGAATTACATTTATACTGCATTATTTATATTTCCTGCACAGCTGAACTGCAGCCAGGTAATGAGTAATGTATGCAAATAAGTAACTGACTAATGACAGTAAATGACCCTTTCACGAACGGAACAACTCTAGATTTTTTTGCTGGCACAACTGTAGATTATATTTTTCCTTTGCTAGCACAAGATGATACTATTCAGCTATAAAGTGAGCATAGCAGCCTGAGAGTGTTAATACCTTTATCATTAACATTTTGAGAGTCGAAACAGGTGTAAAAGGTGATTAAAAAAAGATTTCTTTGTGCACTTGAATAGTATGTTGTATTAATTAGTATAAAAAGAAAAAATTGTATCCAGAACTTACTTATAGCCAAGAAAATACTAATACATTTTTATCAAAACCACAACATAAATTAACTGTATTTAACTTTATAGCAAATGCCTTTAATTATTACAGGTGACAGTATTACAGATTAACTTCAATCTAGCAATATAAAAACGCAGAGGGATTTCCTGATCACCCTCTATGTTACTCTAGATTACAGAAGATATGAGTCAGTTGAGAGTGAGTATAGGAGTCTAAGAATATTCACGTAAAATCAGTAAATTCTAGTACTTTATACCAATTAATTTAAGATATTAATAAACAGGAAAACATGTAACACCATAAACAATAGTCCATTTACGGGTTTCTACCCTTTGGGTCCTTCTTCCTTGCATAAACAAAAACAAACTTCCTAATACTATTTCTTTGCTAGTATAAAAAAATCACAAAATGCAAATTAAAAGTTACACATATCCTCCTAAAGGTAGATCACTGAAACAAGCAACCAAACACACAAACACCCAACGCAAACCGACCAACTGCAGGTAATAAATAATCTTCTTCACATCTGGCCTCTCGTTCCTTCTTCCTTACATAAAAAAAAGAGCTGAGTTGGATCCGATAAGCAATACCGTATGTAAATAAGATAACTGATAAAAATGAATCATAATTAAGTGGCCAGTAACAAATTATCGAGACTCCCTATGTGCTTTGTATATTTATGAACAGAGGACGAAGAACTTTGAAACGCTCTGAGACACCTTTGGGCTTCGTTCAGTAATCGTATAAATTTTTTTTTATATTACGTCATTCATAAAACCCAAAATATCCGTAAATGAAATGGTATTATTCTGAATTTCATCTTTTCAGAATTACCAAAACACTAAGAAACATACTGAGAAACCTTGAGACATTATTGACGGTATTCTAGTGCCGTTAAGACGCTCCCAAACACCTCTTCCTTACCGGTTTATTCTGTAGCTGCTTCGCTAATATATTCTTGTATTTATTTTTTTTTCATGCAGTCTACGTCGATATTAAGATATAAGAAACAAAAAAGAAAATACTGATGGGTAGTTTGGAAAATAAATCGGTAAGGATGAGGTGTTTGGGAACCTTCTTAGCCGACGAGAAAACGGCCAAGAAAAAGAAATTCTGCCTTTACTTCACGTCCAGTGTCATAGTGGTCCTGGAAATTCTAATTCGAGAGAGAGAGAGAGAGAGAGAGAGAGAGAGAGAGAGAGAGAGAGAGCCCACATTATACTCACGAATCATATACATTTACCAGCAACACTCACGTAAACGACCACCGGCAATGTCATTAATTTTACTGTAATGTCGTACACACAAAATAATTAATCCAACTTCCTCCTCTTTTATGTCCTATACTTCCCTTTCTGCCTCCTTTATCTTTCCCTCTTCCGATTCCTCTTTCGTTCTTTTTATATTCCTTCCTAGTTTTATTAATGTATATTTAGTTCTATACCTTCTACCGCCAACCATCGGAAAGTGATCAGATAAAAACGCCTCCAGTCTAATCTCTCCTCATTTACACTCCCTCCCGCCACTCCAAGCTGCTCTCCCTCATACACTCTTTCACCTCATCCTTCCACCTTGGTCTTAGTGTCCCTCTCCTTCGCGTCCCATTCATCCTTTCACTTGTATGGCATGAAAAAAATGAAATAACAGAGATGCAGTAATAGCCTGGTTACGAGCCCAAACCGCCCTCCCTTATGTCGCCCTCCATTTTATGTTTATATTTACGTCTTGGTTTCTTTCCCAACTGACAAACACAAATAGCTTAGTTACCCTTCTCTCTTCTGCCGCCTCCCATTTTCTGTCATTACTAAAACTCTACGGTTGTTACTCAGAATATTCGGTATTATATTCACCTATAAATTCTATGGTCAACTCATCCAACAAAAAGGAAAAAAAAGAAAAAAATGCATTAAGTTTTTAGCCTCAAGTGCTCAACTATGAGGCTCCATAACAAAGTAGAAAAAAAAGTCGATTTTTTTTTTTTTTTTTTAAGTACAGGACCCCATTTTCCTTCTGAAATTAATCGACTCGCTCATGAAAAGTGATAAATTCTCAGTATCGAGGTGGTGGTAAGGAATACGGTGGGGGTTGGAGTAAGGGTTATTGTGGAGTATGGGAGTGGAGAGCCCCGGATAACGTGATGGTGAGGGCTGTGAGGAATTAGGGTAAGAATTATAGTGGAATAATGGAGTGGAGTGCCCTTGATAGTAATATTTATGAGTGGGAGTAAGGACTATGCAGGAGTAAGGGACTGGAGGGGCCCTATAAAGTGGGAGTGATGGGTGAAGATTAGGCAATGAAGTAAGGTGGAGTAAGGGAGTGGAGAGCGTGATAACTGAGGTTAGAATAAGGGTGAATTAAGGGTGTGGAGAACCCAGGATATTAACAATGGATGTTGGGGGGAGGGTGGGTTGGGATTATGATGAAGTAAGAGAGTAAAGAGGAACAGACAATAACAGTGATGTGGATGGGATTAAGATGGGGATAAGGATTAGGGATTAGTATGGATGTGGAGAGCCTCAGACGGTAACAGTGATGGGTGAGGCAGCGTCCTTAAAGAGCCAACGTAACAGTGAGGATTGAGACTGAGGGATGTGGGTAGGGATTAAGATGGAATAAAGAAGCTGAGCGCCCCAGACGGTAACACTGGGCGAGGCAGTGTCCTTGTAAAGTCAATGTAGCAGTAAAGAATGGCAAATGGGGTAAGGATTCAGGTAAAGCAGGGAAGTAAAGCACCCTGACAGTAGTGATGGGCGAGGCAGCGTCCTTGTAGAGCCTAATGTAATCACGCCACCAGGTCCA
>JAGKTI010030406.1:0-12399 GCA_018397915.1 Birgus latro
TTCTCTCGGAAGTCACCGCATTGATGCGAGAGGACTGACTCACTTGTAATAGTTGGCGTTCATGTTCAATTCTATTAATAAATTTTCTCAGTGGGTATTCATCATCTAGGAATCCCTCAAGTTTTACTCGTGATGGAAGAGGTAATCCATACCACAGTTTCCATTTGATAGTCCTGTCGTGGTTAGGGAATTTCTCACTAGGGAATTTATGTTCTATGGCCACATGTTGGCAGATGAAAAGGTGAATAAAGGCCTGGGGTGATTCTACCCAATCATAACATGCCGAATTTAATTCTTGCCAAGCCCGGTCAATACTAACTTCAATGGCAAACTCTTCTTGAAGGAACGCCTTGAATGCTGACCATGAGGTTACTCGATTTCTGGTCTGGTTGTTATGAATAAAAATGGCAAGTTCTGGGCTTACTCGACTCTTTGTGATCTGTATGCACATTACATCATCCTGGTCACACTGTTCTGCCGCTTCAAAAAACATTTCCAGGTGAGCTGCGGCATCGATGCCCTGTAACTGGCAAAGTTCCAGAGTTGAAATATCACTAGGCTTTATGAGGTTCCCTTTTCCTTTCATTGTTAGAGGTCGATCAGGAGACTGAGGATAGGCTGAATTCGTGAGGAACTGCTGTGATTCAAGTCTGTCAAGTTCGTTTGCTAACTGGGTCAGTCTAGGAGAGAGTTCCTCCTCCTTAGCCCGCCGAGTCCCACCGACGTACGATGCACGTCACTACTTTTTTCCGCGGACAGACCAAACAACGTGCATCGTATGTCACTCAATTGAAAGGCCCATTGTGTGCACATTTTTCAACATTCGCGGGTGATTTTTGGTAGGCATATGTGGGAGACCTTCCTCTACCTGCTGTCAAGTGGGGATACTGCCTGGCCCCACCTAATCCCCCCTTCCCCCCCTCTCCACCACACTGTGCATTTCACCTGTTAGCACTAACCTGGCCAGTAAAGGTATGTTGCCCCACGGTCTCTCCAATGACGAAATTCATGGTGAAAGTGATTCCTGAGGTGGAGGACAAAGAAACAAAGAAGCTGGAGGTAGAAACAAACAGAAGTGATGAGGTGGTACTGTCGTAAAGGAAGGTGCCATATACTGGGGTTTTGGGTGAGTGAACAATGCTTATAAATGCCTATATTATTGTGTGAAAATCAATATAGACTTGTACTACACATAAATTCGTACCAAATAAATGATATAAATACGTAATTTAAAGTGGCTTGAATTAGTTAGCCCTTTCATAGTTCGTTTTCTTTAGCCAGGTACCCTGAAAAAGAAGGAAAACATAAGATTGAGTGACACCTGTATCAACATTTCTAACCCTAGAATCGCGATTCTCTATGAATTTTCGATATTTCTCACCAAAAGCGAAGGTTTCATCCAAAAAACAAAAAGTCGAAAATCGGTCGGGATCTGGGGGTAGGCTGGGTAAAAAAGCGGTCGGGACTGGACAGGTTGAGACACATTCGTACATCTTTTGTCATTATCATGTACACTTTTGTCACATTTTATTAGATTTTCCCACATATTTTGCTCAATACGTGACTCTGATTACAAAATACACTATTTGTGCACCATTTCCCATTTTTTAGTTCACTTCTCCATCTACACTTATGAGAGATTTATTCACTTCTCCATCTACACTTGTGTGAGATTTATTCACTTCTCCATCTACACTTGTGTGTGATTTATATTTGGATTATCCCAGTCTCCAAGCTGCTCGAGTTCTGTAATCTGTGAGTACTGAGTGCATACATACCCTCCACTAATTGAAATCTGGATAGGTAAGAAATAACTAGTTTATATTTGTATTCTGAGGGCTATGTGCATTCCCCTTTATAAACGAATTCTGATTTCTTCTTTGGTGTGTGTATGTTATAGTGTACAGTAAAGTTAAGTTAGTTTAATTGTAAGCTTTATCTTATCCCTTTTGGTAATTAATTAAGGCCTAAGAGTGCACCGTAATGTATACCCCATAACAGTTCCTAGCATTTCATGTCTGGCACCAATGACAGACCAAATTCTAACATAAATGATAAATCGAATGGTAATAGTTGTAAGGAAGGCTAAGGCATATCGTGTGATACCTCAGACCGACAACAGTCCCACTTAATTTTACCAATTTGATATGTGGATGAAATTTCTAGGAAGATGGACTGTATGTCATCCAAAGCATTAGAGAAGTACAGAACTTGATTGCTTCTTCCGTCCATTCCTATATCATAATTTTCAATGAACAACAGATGGTGGGAGTAAGTTTGGGGAAAATGAACAGTCCTAGTTGGACTTACCTTGCTGCAGCAACACACGAAGGCTGTTGAGTTTGTTGGTCAGAGATTTAGGAGTCCGACTCTGCGTACGGTAGTTGAAGCAAGATGATATTAGTGTAACACCCAGCACCCCCACCAGTGCCGCCATAACCCCTAGCCAGACCAACGGTGAGAAGGGCAGTAGGAAGCTCCAGGGGTCCAATTCAGAGAGACCACGACCTGCAATGATGAATGCGTACTCGAAGTTGGCAGGGTAGGCGTAGTCCACCACCTCAGCACGTAGCCCGTTGTAGGCGAGAAATCCCAGAGCCATGTCTGTTTCCTGTTGGTGGGGTTATAACCAGTGACGTGCACAGACTTTCAGAAGGGCAGGGGCTCAGTTGAAAAATAGGTCACACCCCTGACATTTTTTAAATGAAATCCGCAGGGCCATATAGGCTATATATATGTATACACACAAAGAAAAATGTTAAAATTCCATGTGGTAAATATTCTTGAATTCTACTAAATTCAATGCATTATTTTTATATAAAGATGATTATAGGAAATAAATGAAAATATATTGTAAAAATTGCATTTTTTTTTATTGTACGATTTTGAAAAGATATGAAGATATTGAAATATTAGAATGTGTTTACAATAATTTAATTTCACTTTTACTGACGTTCATTTGTATCATCATATAAATCACAGTATTTTGGCGATTCATCATTAAAAGGATGAAGCAAAAAACATCATGCCAAAACAGAGGCAGCAAAGATATACAAAAGTTTCCCTGATAGAGCACTTGACCGGTGGAATGCACTACCAAACCCAAATGAAATTCTGTGTGTCGACACCATTCACAAATTTAAAGATTTGTATGATAAATATAGCTTAGAGAATAGGACAGTAAGAGACTGACTCAATCCTGTAAAAATTCAATTAGGTAAGAACAAACACACACACACACACACACACACACACACACACACACATACATACATACATACAGACACACACACACACACATACTTGTTATGGTATGGTATCTTGCTCTAAAATAACTGTGAAATGAGCGAGACGCGACTTAAGAATACTGTTTATACTTTGCCAACAAGTGTTGGACACAGTAGCATAGCCAATCCGCAAATAGGAGCCGGGGAGACAAGGTGGAGGCAAGTTCTAGTCTGAGGAGGCCCACAGCTCTACAGTGTGCACACGTTAAATAATGTGACATTTTAAATGGGGGCTGGGAGCAAGGGTCTTACTGGGAAGCCCCACATGGTTATGACACTGGCTGAAGAGGGTTGCCTTCCCGTGGTGGCACTGATATAACTGGCTGGCTCCACTGGCTGTTTATACAAACGTCAGTCAGCTCCCTCCCTGTCCAACGAAGAATGATGATGAAATGCAGGAAAAGAAACTTCAGCCTGCAGTCCTGTGATCCTGGGCATACAGCAATAACAGCAACTTGGTCACCAAATACTCGTGGGACGACTGCTTCTAAAAACACTCCACAGGAAATAAGCTGGGCTCACATTCTCCTGTGGTAGAGCTCAAAATGTCGCTGAAGACCGGAGAGCCCTAACTTATAAGCTATTACAGGCAGGCACAAGCTAGTGTTTAGTTCCTTACCCAAGGAAACAAGAATATCCCGCCAAATTCCAGTTTCGTACCGGCTTATACATCATCATCAACATCGTCATCATCATCATGCCAGCTGTAATGCCCTCCAATAAGAGGAAGTCCGTTACGAACAAGAAAAAAAACATATGCCGGAAGTAGAACAGCATCCACCAATTATATGGACCAGTCGAATAATTGATCACGAATCATTCAAGTCTTTGAAATGTTGTTTTGACTTCACAAGCAATATCGTTTGCACATATTTGTTTAGAGATGCACTTCACATCCACCTGTGGCTAGGAGGAGATGGACATTTTGGCCGAAAGTCAGTTTCGATTCAGAAATGTAAGGTTGTGTGTCACTAATTTGGTGAGCTTCTACTCAAGGACAATTAACGTGCTACAGGAGAGGGATTGTTGTGTGGACTGTGTGGACTTAGATCTGGCGAACGCCTTTGACAAGGTACCCCAAAAGTGACTAATGTGGAAATTGGAGCACATAGGAGGACTGAAGGAGAGACTTCATGAAAGACCGACAGATTAGGACAGTAATAAAGAACAGGGTGTTAGGGTGGAGGGAAGTAACAAGTGGAGTCCCGCAGGGCTCAGTGCTGGTGCCCGTAATGTTTCTGGTTTACGTAAACGATATGGTTAATGGAGTGAACAGTTATGCAAGTCTGCTTGCAGACGATGCAAAGATCATGAGGAGAGTAGTTGAAGAGGATTGTCAAATGCTACAGGTAGATCTGGACAGAATTTAACCCTATGATTGCAGCCGAGTATGGGAATGAAATTCAATGTAAGATATTGGAAATGGGTAAAAGTACTAAGAGTCCATCACTGGATCACTCGATGGGAAAGGAACTAGTCACCAAAGCGA
This sequence comes from Birgus latro, assembly GCA_018397915.1. Lineage (NCBI taxonomy): Eukaryota > Metazoa > Arthropoda > Malacostraca > Decapoda > Coenobitidae > Birgus > Birgus latro. The sequence continues at coordinate 4,777 of JAGKTI010030406.1, forward strand.
GAGAAGAGAAGGACCTGGGACTGTTGGTCCAGGATAATTTGCCACCCGAAAAACACATTAACAAAATTGTCAGAGACTTACAAGCTCTAATCTAAAGGTGAATGTAGGGAAGAGTAAAGTTATGGTCTTTGAGAGAAATGAAGTAAGTGAATGTACAGTGAGGTTGGATGAGGAGGAAATGGAAAACTTGTGTTTGTTTAAGTACCTGGGTAGTGTGATGAGTAATGATGGAAGTTTAGAGGGTGAAGTGCTTGAAAGGGTACAATTCCTTGTTGTACCCTTGAAAGTAGTGATAAGAAACAGGGAAGTGAGCATGGAAGTGAAAATGTTACTACATGACAGTATTGTGGACAGAAGTCAAGAGTGAGATCAGTGGAAATTAGCTATTTGAGAGGAGCATATGGAGTCATATGGAGGGAAAACTGACAAATGAGGTATGTATCAACATTAGTGATATAGTATTTGCTTGTTCATTTACTCGCACCTCTAAATTACATGACAAATTCACAGGCCTCCACCGTGTGATAACTCAACAGGGTAACAAGTTTGAAATACAAGACTTATCAACTAGAGATACCAAGTGGATGCATGCCGGTGATCTTAAGCGTGTGTACCCCCACTGTTAGATCTTAAAAAATGCTGACCTAGCCTGCACTCTCACGGTGTGTTCTTCCCCTCACATGACACTGAGTTCAGTGTGGGGCGAGCCTTGGTTTGAAGCGTATCTATCTGTGTGTGTGTGCTATCTCTGTAAAGAAACTTCCTTATACAGCATGCAGGGTTTTATAGATTTCACCCTACTATAACATGAGGGGGTTGTGGTACAATCTGGTGCAGCGGTGACTCGGATCTCCATTTCTTATCGCCTTCCTACAGTGATTTAGTGACACAAACTAACTCATTAGTGCCGGTGTTCTCCTCTACTCCAATCTACGTTCCGGTCAAATGCCTTGCCATTCATCTGCCGTATTGTGTCACCTACATCTCCCTTGGTGTCAACTAACTACCATCTGCCATTCATACCGTCACCGATCTACGCACCTGTTCATCACCAACTGTGCACCTATTCAGTAAGGACCTATTTCCTGACAGTTCTCACGCTCCTCCAGAGGCAGTTCTCTTACCGTCCCGTGGGACCCAGGTTCGAATCCTCGTTGGTGCAGGGAACAGTTTAAGGATTTGAATTTCATTAAATCAGGCTTTACTGATCTACCAGAAGACCCGCCGACATGTCGTAAAAATGACCCCGCTAATACCAATACACCAGTCCTGTATGAGACAGCCCTAGCATGTATTCAATATGGACGGTGGGTGTTAGCGCCGAAGTGGTGACATGTAGATTGTAGGAGGACGACTGGGCCTTGATAGCAGGCTGTGAAGCCTATGCCCAGAGTCGGACACATAAAAAAAAAAAAACACCCTGATAAGCCCCACTACAGCCCTACTATGTACCACCCACTCTCTCTCTGACATATCTTGCACATCGCCAACTCAGCACGCTTGCCCCACACCACGCCCTGCGACGCCAACACCCTTCCCTCCACCCTGGGTATGCGGCCAGCCTATCACTGACCTCTACGTCATCACCAGCACTCTCCACTCAATGTCTGGTTGGCCATACTCCAACGCTCCAGCTCGCATCTCACTGGTCGGCTTCACTTGTGACGTCATTCTCCCCCCCACCGTCTCCCTCGATGCCACGCAGAGACACCTTATTCAAGTAGTGTCTTATCTTCAGCTGCCAGACCACCTCATAAGTAGTGTCTTAACTTCGTCCCCGACGACCTACAATTCCTCTTTCAAGTACCGTCTTAACTTCGTCCTCAATGACCCAGTTCACCTCATTCAAGTACCGTCTTAACTTCGTCCTCAATGACCCAGTTCACCTCATTCAAGAAGTGTCTCAACTAGCAGCCCCACTTCACTCCATTCACCAACAGATGTAGGTAAATAAAGTTTATTCTCATCAGCCCATCACTTGACTTTCTATAGAGATTATTCTCCAGATTTTCTCTACAGATTGCATATTGTGTAAATATTCATATCCCTATCCTCACTTCATTATCATCCTCACCGACTACATTTATAACTCATCTCATGCTTCACACATTATTTATTTACACCTGACCCCATTCATCTTCATTCATTTTCACTTCCGTTGTGTATGTAAGCCCTCATTACCACTGTAAATATTGCCTAGTCCCTCATCTTCACCTCGTAAATATACACATTTTCATTCTCATCCCTCCTCCTAAATCTTCTCACCACACTGCATGTCATATTTCCAATATACTGAGCTTTATAGCACCCGCCAGAGGCAACAGACTGAAAGTGAGCAACTAGGTACCGAGGATGACGATTCAGTAACTCATCTCCGCAGTGGAAGATCGTATCAAAAACATACTTCATCAACAGACACCCTTTACCGCCGACCACTCGCATTCCACTCTCACGCCTACAGTCACCACTGCTCTTACTACTCTTCTTCTACTCTAAACAACCCAGGTACTTTAAATCCAGATACCATAAGTCCAGATACCTCTTCCTCTTTCACTGATTCTTTATGTGTAGTACAAGTCTATATTGGTTTTCACACAATAATATAGGCAATAAAAGCATTGTTCACTCACCCAAAACTTCAGTATATGGCACCTTCCTTTACGACATTACCACCTCATCACTTCTGTTTGTTTCTACCTCTAGCTTCTTTGTTTCTTTATCCTCCACCTCAGGAATCACTTCCACCGTGAATTTCGTCATTGGAGAGACCGTGGGGCAACATACCTTTACTGTCCAGGTTACTGCTAACAGGTGAATTGCCCAGTGTGGGGGGAGAGGGGAGGGGGTGGTTAGGTGGGGCCAGGCAGTATCCCTGCTTGACAGCAGGTAGAGGAAGGTCTCCCACAAATGCCTACCAAAAATCACCCGCAAATGTTGAAAAATGTGCACACAATGGGCCTTGCAATTGAGTGACATATGATGCACGTCGGTGGGTCTGCCCACGGAAAAAAGTAGCGACGTGCATCATACGTCGGTGGGACTCGGGAGGTTAACTAATCTCCTCACCCAGATGGAGGAGGACATGTAAATCCCAGATCAAAATACCAAATTATTGGAGGCTGCGGCTGCAGTGAAGGCCACTAGTTCTGAGGTGCGACAGTTGTTGATTGGCACCAAATGGGTAGAAAACATTGATAGAACTCGTATACTTTCACTAAAAAACTTTGGAGATTTGGTAGATTGCCAGAGATTCTTAAATTGGCTAGATCCCCCACAGAGAAAGCTAGCCCAAAAGATAGGTTTCAGTTCAGAAGATATAATTGTTCAGGTCTCCAAGACCATCCAAGAAAGAACAGGCTTGAACCGCACTCGTCAGGCCACAAATCGCCCCTCGGTCTCGCAAGTCTGCCACACCTCTACCACTTCATCAGACTACTCGCGTTCATCCTACTACGTGGGGAAAGCCTAACACTAACCGTTCTCATTCATGGCACCAATCATCAACCGCCAGTCGTGATCAGTCTAATGTCCGTCGGAGCAAGCAATCTTCAGTTGTGTGCTGGCACTGTGGTAACACCGGACATCGAGAATCCAGTTGCAACCGTAAACAAAGACGTCACTCACAAGGCAGACAGCGTATGCCTTCACGATCGCGTCGTCATAAATGCAAGTATCATAAGAACAGTACGACTCACAGACTCACACTACTGAAGAATGTCATTACCCAAACAGCCGCCAGTTGGGGGAAGCGGAGCACCTGTATCGGAACAACATAATGTAGCGACAGAACATCAACTCCCCATTTGCCATGTAGGGCCTATAACTTCCTCAGGCTTAGTCATTCTAGGATGGAGTAAGGACATACAAACATCGTTTTTCATGGACACAGGATCTATGGTAAACTTGATCTCTGATACTTCTTTAAACATCATTAGGGGAACAAACAAAAAGATCAGCTTCTTTGAACTGCCTGACATTCGCTTATGCGGTGTAGTTGGCTCAGAGTTTAAGGTCAAGGGAACAGTCACTTCAGAGGTACAGTACAACTAGACAGATCCTTGACCCCTTTCCCACTAGAATTTCATGTTACTAACGCCCTCCGATATCCAGCAGATGTCCTTATTGGCTTACCCACCATGGCCCAATACTCCATTGCACTATTACCTGCCTGTGGTAGTACAGACATTTCTGGGTTCCCAGTATACAGCATGGAATATCTCCGTCCTGTACTTACTCAAATAAACTCAGTCATTCAGTTCCCTCTGAACCCAACACTGCCTAAGAGTACAGAGCAATACTCATCATCATCATCATCTGAGAGTAAAGAGATAAATCCACCACTGTCTGAGAGCAAAGAAGTAAATTACTCAACACCTGATGATACACCCTCTAAGCACTCCATAATGTCTTATAAACCCCTCTAATGCCAGCACTATAGCCGACTCAGACATGTCTCAGTTAGCTACCTCACAGAGTCTGAATGATGTTCTTGAACACGCGGAGACGAGGAGTGCAGTAACAAATACGTGCACAATTTAGTTACTGCATGAGTTTACCAAGGTCTCTGTTCGTGTTGTAAGTGCGAAAGAAGGAGTGGATGTACTAACATTTCCTGAGACATGTGTGAATGGCTTAACTTATGAGTTGTCATGGTGTACTGTCTTGGAGGACAACTTGTGTTATCTGTACTTGCTAAATGTCACTACTGCTCCACTGAAGCCTAAAAGTAGTGTAAAGAAAGGAGATTTCCTTGTGTACCTAGCAGCCATAAAGGTGTGCCAGATTGTATTCTCCTTACCTACCGTAGACGATGATGAAAGTGATCCGACAAATGTCTATGCCATCAACTCTAAGGGATCTGCTCCGACTCTTTCACCTGACCTGCTCTCAAGTCTGACTTGTAAAGATTTCCCCCAACATAAATATCAGTTAATCAGTCTGTTACAGTCTTACCGAAATGTTGTAGCCTTACCCGGAGAACCTATGGGTAGGACAGACTTCGTCAAACATCACATAGAACTAGTACCAGGCACTCAGCCGATCTACATACCAGCGTATCGATTGCCTCACAGCATGAGAACAAACAGAATTTGATTAATTTATTACGCCCGAAGGCGAAAAACCTATTACAGTGTCATGTGGGCATATGTGAGGTGAGTACAAGGGAACTCGTGCCACGCAGGACACGCTGTCTAGCTAAAACAAATTAACACCCACCAAAGTGTGGATGACGCATGAGAATAACATCTAGATTATCATCATCCAATAAATGTTTACAAGTGTATTATCATCATCCAATAAATGTTTACAAGTGTCCACTAATGTGAGTCCGTGTGGTATTAAATCAGAGACAAGTGGACATTGCAGGAATAGTGGTCAAGGGTGTTGGCATTGGGTGCGTCACACAGCTTACAGGAGGAGAAACGAGGTGCGTTGTCCACCCCAGCCACTTGCCACACAGGTCGGTATCCCAGTCTGAGGCGGGCACACACCACGTTATGTCGACGAACCATAAGACCACTACGACGATATCTATGGGGCCGATGTAGAAAGTGGTCATAATGTTGGATAGACACACTGTGAGTCCTCTCAGCATTTCTACGGTGGAGAATAGGGGAGCGAGCTGCTCTGCGTATTATCTGCTTGTAGCAAATGGGGAAGACATTAGTAGCATCCACAGCAGGCAGATCCAGTCCGCAGGCAGTCCTTGCAATGAGGTCAGCGGTGTTGTTAGCTGCAAGACCAATATGAGAAGGAATCCACAGAAAGTGCACCACCAGCGAACGATCGCGGGCAGTGGCCAATTGACGGAGTATCTGCATAACTATGTGTTGATATGCAGGTCTGGGAGAGGAGAGGGCAAGGAGGGCCGACTGTGAGTCACAGATGATCAAGCCACTGTTGTTCGTCCGTACTAATAAAGTAACTGCATCGCGGAGTCCATGTAGTTCGCAATATGTAGAGCTCGATGAGGTTGGCAGTCGACGGCCCAACTAGCCCCCTTGAGGTGGATCCAGACTTGGGGAAAACACTGCACAACCAGCACTTCCATCCTCCTGCAGGGAGCCATCAGTGTAGATATGGTGGGCCGAAGGGAGGGAAGATGACAGCCTGGCGATAGTCTCCAAAGCTAGCTGTTTCTGAAGCTGAGGCAGGTCAGTCTTGGAGGCCGGAGTGTATGAGACAGCAGGAACAGGGGTCTGCCAAGGTGGAATGCCACAGTCCACCTCCTCAGTAAGCACTGGTATGTTGATGTTTAGCTGTCGGACATATGAACAAACAGTATTAACTAGAGTGCAGCCACCACTGCGAAGCAAAGGTCTTGGTGCAGTGGGATCAAGGGAGGTCCGAATGATGTGAGTGTAGTGAGGAGAAAGGTGAGGATAATGCAGGCACTTAACGCTGAAGTACGTCACCATGGAGTATATTCTCTCAACAAGTGGTGGTAGGTTGAGTTCAAGTTGCATGTTGACAATTCTGGTTGAGCCAGGGCAGCCCAGGATAAGTTTCATTACTGCGTTTTGGAACTTCTCAAGAGGTTGTAAGGCTGTTCTGGAAAGTTGACAAAGAGCAGGGGAGAGATAATCAACAACTGATCAAATGAACGCTATGTATATGGATCGTGCTACAGGAATAGACACCCCGGCAGCATAATTAGTAAGCCACTTGAGAGGATTTAGGCGCTGCTGTAGCCGGGTTAGCAGACCCTGAACAATCGGATGCACACGTTGTCTTGCAGGAATGGAGGGAGAAATCCGTACCGGTGCCCAAAGATAAAGGTACTGCGTGCATAGGGGAATAACACAATCCCCGACAGAGAATACAGGTAATGTTCTTGCTGGACGGGAAATGAAGATTCTACTCTTTTCTGGTGAGATAATGAGTCCACATTTGGAAGCCGCCTCGTGAAACCAGTGAAGGAAACGTTGCAGATCTGCTGGGGAATTTGAGTGAATGCAGATGTCATCAGCATAGCAAGTAATTGTGATTCCAGGGAAGTCAGGAAGGAGGGTGAGTAAACGATGAATAAGGATATTAAACAAAAAAGGACTAAGGACACCACCTTGCGGAGTACCAAGCTCAAAATCCTCAGCAGAGCTGCATGCGCCCTTAAAAATAACTAGAGAGGATCTACTGGTTAGGTAACCACGTATCCATCGCAGCAGGTTTCCCTTCACTCCAAAATCCACCAGCTGGTCGAGGATGATGTCTCTGTTGGCGACATCAAAGGCACTCTGCAAGTCAATGAAGGCCACTACACTGGTGGGGGACAGGAGGGTGTATAGCTCCATGAGGCAGTGATGTGTCCCTCGCTGTGGTAAAAACCGTACAATCGGGGTGAGAGCTTGTCCTGCAGCCTAAACAAGAGTCTTGTGAGGAGGATGCGTTCTAGTACTTTACTGAAGCAGGAGGTGAGGGAAACAGGTCGGAATTTATCAGTACCAGGTTTAGGAATAGGCACGATTGTACTGTGGGTCCAGGCTTGTGGCACATATCCCAGATGGACGCAAAGGTTGAAAAGCTGGAGAAGGGGATTGCCAGGAACTTTCAGGAGGACACGGAGGACAGAAAAAGTGATCCCATCATCACCTGGAGCCGTTACCCTACCCCTGGCGAGGACCC
>JAGKTI010030407.1:0-12399 GCA_018397915.1 Birgus latro
CATTATAATATGGAATACTCGCTTTCACAAACACTGCGTGGATGGTTAGTGGCTAGGAGTGGAATCGAGAATTTTGAAGCGAAATATATTCACATTTTCTTAGATTTATAGACCAGAGAAACCCATGATAATTACCAATGAGTGGATGGATGTGAAGGGCATTTCGCTGGCTGCTCTGCCTAAGTTTTCCTTTTTTTGTTTTTGTTTTAATTGTCCTGTTTTTAGATCCTACCCGCCTCGTTTATTCATGGGAATTTATGTTACGGAATGATCATGAATAACACATCTGAAAAAATACCGTTCTCGGGTAGTGAATTTTCTTTATCAGTATTAAATCGTTGTCTATTATGTGACTGTGATATCCTTTTTTTTTTTTATCCGTCCGACTCTGGCCATAGTCTTCACAGCCTGCTCCCAAGGCCCAGTAGTCCTCCTAGGCTACATACCATACACCTCTACATGCCATCACTCCGGCGCTAACACCCACCGTCCATACTGAATACATGCTAGGTCTGTCTTATTCAGGACTGGTGTACTGGTATTAGCGGGGGTATTTTTACGACATGTCGGCCAGTCTTCGGGTAGGTCAGTAAACTCTGATTTTATGAAATTCAAATCCTCAAACTGTTCCCTGCCCCAGCCGGGATTTGAACCTGGGTCCGGTGGGACTGCAGGCCAACTTCTCTACCGATTGAGCCACCGCCTCCCGCCATGGCTAACCCATGCATCCCGTTACAGATTTTTGGTATTTTTCAAGATATTGAAAACAGCTTCGGCATCAGCATCCGTCAGTACCAGTGCACTACAGGACCGGAGCTTCTGCTTGGAGGGAGAATGGCAGTCAGAAGTAGGCCTAACCCTTCCCCTTCCTAGCGAGGTACGAACATCAGTAAAACGAAACCTGTGAAAGTGGAAGTGTTTTAACGGCTGTGTTTATGTGTGTTAAGAGTTTGTATATGCCATCGGCAGAAACAGTAGTGAGCCATCATACAGTATGCAAAGATATGAAAGCGAATAGCCTACTATCAGAGCCACTTTTAAATGTCCGCCAAGGATTGTGTTCGAATCTTAGAGTCATGACGCACGCATCATGTGACGAGCACGCTACCGATCAAGCCACACAGCTCCTGCTAACAGTCAGCCGTACTGCAGAACACTGAAGAGCAGCTGGTCAGGCTACACTAATGGTGAAATTCGAACCTGCGCGTAGCACATGGGCATGACCCTACTTGGCACCGCAGACCACTGGACCACCATTTTGTGTTGTCCATAATGCATTCCAGCACACAAACATTGGACATCAGGTTAGTCTTTTAGAAATAAGTTAGGTTCTCTCAAGTCAGAGTCTCCAGTAAATAAAATAGGAGAGATATCTTGGGAAAATGAAACTTAAAGCGCTGCGTTGATACAGTTTACAGTAGGGGAACATTCCAATCCGCCTTACCTCTGACGGTGAGGGTCTGCACGTAGTCGGGGTGTGAGGGTCTTGTTCCGCCGCCACTGCTCTTGGTGGGCTTGCAGGCGGCGGTGGGCGTGCGGGCGAGGGTGCCAGGGGTGCGGGCGGCGGCGGGTGGCGAGGCGGGCAGGGTGGTGGTGGTGGCTGTGGTGGCTAGCGGGTGTAGGGCTGGGGGCGGGGCTGGCAGCGGCACAGCGGACGACATGGCTCCTCCACCGCTGCAAAGATGAGACAGATATATTGCAAAACTAGATCACACTCACAAAATTTAAAAGTCAAAAATAAGCTGCTGCTGCTGCTGATGATGATGATGATGATGATCGTGGTGGTGGTGGGTAGTGGGTGTAGGGGCTGGTGGTGGTGGCGGGTAGTGGGTGTAGGGGCTGATGATTCTTTTGCGATTACAACACAAACACACATTGCACACCCCCCGAACCAAAAGGGTGAACCAACCAGATGTAAATTTTGAGCTAAGTCTACCTATCTACTTATATACCTAGGCTGCCTTCCCCAAAAAAAGGGGGGGAGGGAGCCGAGACAGGACGACACACACCCAGTGTACTCATCCACACACACCCATTTACTCGTACCAGTTTTATGCGCTAACTATCTTACATGTCTCAACAGCCAACCGCAAGATTTCTGTGTGGTTTGAAAATGGTAAGAAATTTATCATACGGAAACATGGAATACCATATTGGCCAAAATGTTGCGGCTGGTTTATCCTCTCTTCCTCCTATTGCCTCATGTGTATTGAATTCCACTGTCCAATGGAATTACATAAGACGAGACCGTACTGACTGATAGATGAAAGTGAAATGTATAATCACAACTTTTGAAACTCATATACGTGCATCGGCAGTTCATGTATTTCTGTCATCGTAAGCCAGGTGTGTCCCAAAGCATCACAACTTTTTCCATGCACTTGGTACTGTAAATTACGGGAAACTGACAGATCGTCTTTAACGACTCGAGTACTTTAATAGGTAATTTTCCTGTCATTTAATGTAGGCTTAGTGGAAAAAAAGACAAGGCGCCATGAAACTCGGACTTTCTATATCATACACAAAGGATCCCAGTCTCACGTGAAGCCAGATCGCAACCCATTTGATTATTGTTAATGAGCTGGCCAGAATCTCGCATTATTGTGACACGGTTTGGAAACAATGTAAAGGAAGTATCTGTTGCAAGTGCACATGTTAATAATATATAACAACTAATTTTTATCTGCTTCAGCATATTATTTTTCATTGTCCCTCGTGGTGGCGCCAGATGGTATCACTTAGCGTGGGGTGTATCTCTCATACTGGAGACTAACCACCGTGGTCTTGTTGACTTGGGAGATATAGTATTGTCTCCTGCTTAGTGAGTCTTTTTGCACTCTGTACATTAATTATCATCTTGTATATTGTTGAAGTAAACTAAGTCAGTAATAAGAAAATGTGGATATCAATTAAGAGAACGTAAAGGTGTAGGCTAATTAAAAAAAAAAAATCAAGTCAAGTATAATGAAGCCTCTTGTGAAACAGGAATATATTCGTCGATCATGTGACCTGCGTCGCACCATGAACCTGTCGAAGAGAGTGTATAGAAGTTGGTATGGTGAGCAGAGAAATGGTTCGGATGAGCTATTTTGGTGGGGTGGAACAGGAGCATACCCCGTGAAAGTGGGCTTGGGTTGGGGCAGGGAAGCATACCTTAAGAAAATGGACGTTGTATGATTAGTGGCGTGAGTGCAGTGAAGGTTTATTTTATAATATCCTTCAGTAATGAACTTGTCGGGGGGTGGGGGTTGAAGAAATGGGCGTGTGGACAAAGAAATAAGTGAAATGAACTGGAATCATGGTGGGGATGGTGAGAGGCCAAGACGGTATATATTGTGGAATTGGGCGCTATAGGCTTAGGAGCCAAGAGAGTATATGTTGCGAAAAAAGGTGATGCACTAATAATTGTTTGAGTGCAGTGAAGCCTTATTTCAATGCAGCCTATAACATGAATAAGGACAAGATAAGCTCGCGTTGCTTTCATACACCTGGTGTCTTATGACGCAGGTAACAATCGCCATTCATTTCCTCTGCGCGCTGACGCCTGCCCTGTTTTATTGCTACCATCATCAAGCGTTTTTATTCAGCATTACAGAGACTCATTGTACTGAAACGTTAACACCTTCAGTGTGATGACGTCTTTCGTATTATATCCTTGCTACCAGCAGACAAATTTATTCGTATAAGGAATTAACTCGTAGAAGGGAACCATCACAAATGCCCTCCTTCATTTTGAGTGATCTCATCCCATATAATCTAGATATGATTGTCTGATGTTGACAAGAATAATATTTGTAAGATATCATCCTGCTGATAATTAAAAAGTTTCGTATATAGATACTCGGACAAAGTTTGTCCACGAAGTAAAGAACTGTCATTCCGGCGGCGTCACACGAGCAGTCTCACTGGCATTGTTTGTGAGAATGGTGGTTGCTGTTGATGTTGTTGTTGTTGCCGATAATGAAGATGATGATAATAATGATGATGATGGTGAAGAGTAAAGTTAGACACTAAGTATGAGTGGTTATCACGACCAGGAGCTGATCCGGGGTGAGAGTGTGTTTCTTGCCAGATAATACCTGGTTGATGCTTAGGGCTGGATATAATAAGCAAATGATAGACGGGTAACTTATTCCTCTTATTCAGTGAAACAAAATGTCGGGGAAGTGGCGTCGTAGGTGCTGCCGCTGCCCGAGTAGGCTATACATCAGATCAGATACACTATACAGATACCGGCACCGTACACCCAGATCAAAGTTACAGCCTCCGTTGGCGTCTGTCCATATCGTTGAATCTTTGATATTCTCAATTCACTGGTGTACATTTATAGTTTGATCCTGTTGCCTTGATGTTAAGACGAATTTGATTTTTAGCTTTGGAGAGTGCCCTGCTAGTGGAAGGATCTATGAAGAACGTATTTAACTCCTCCATTTCAAACAATATCTCCTAATGAATCAAGTCATCTGGGGGCAGCGAAAATAAAACAATAAAACAAGTCACCGGATTCGAGGGGTTTGGCGGTGTCACATGATCGATTCTTATGGCAACTTTTCCCTAGCAACTTTATTTGGTGACATTTTCACAGCATCTGTTAAATAACTTTGTCACATGGGTCGTTCCAGTCGAAGTCGCCACGAAAAATCACAAGCAATCATGAAAAAGTCGCCGCTAAGATAGAGCTGTCTGAGTATAGTGACCGAACACTTGTCAGCGTATAAGCGTGCAGCTCATAACAACCCAAGAGCCATCGCGGCCAAATTTGCCAGCCTGTCACACCGCGGCAAGACTTGTATAGCAGTCAGTGTGTGTGTGTGTGTGTGTGTGTGTGTGTATGTGTGTGTGTGTGTGTGTGTCTGTGTGAAGCCATTACTTAGTATCTAGGCTGTCTTAATTAAAATGAAACGACTTTAATAAAGTGATTTTAATCAATAATTGTAATCAGAGAGACAGACAGACAGACAGACAGGCAGGCAGGCAGGCAGGCAGAAAGAGAGAGAGAGAGACAGAGAGAGAGAGAGAAAGAGAGGGAGAGAGAAACTCATTATAATCAAAATTATTTTCAAAGGCAAATAGTATAAAAGTTAGACATTCTGTTTACTGCCTCCCAGTTTATCACCAGAAAATCTGTTAACGACATAAAGCCACAACAGACAGAAGCAGTTCCAGTTCCTGTCTTCTGCGGCATGACATTCACTTGCGATGGACCTGTCGCAGAACTTGACACTCAGTGAACAATATATCAAATGGGTAGATTAATTGGACAAAGTTATTTATCTTTCTTCCTTTCTGCTCATATATGACTGATGTAATTTGCATTCAGCTTCAGTATATATATATATTTTTTATGTGTCCGACTCTGGGCATAGGCTTTACAGCCTGCTATCAAGGCCCAGCCGTCCTCCTACATACCATACACCTCTACATGTCACCACTTCGGCGCTAACACCCACCGTCCATACTGAATACAAGCTAGGGCTGTCTCATACAGGACTGGTGTATTGGTATTAGCGGGGTTATTTTTACGACATGTCGGCGGGTCTTCTGGTAGATCAGTAAAGCCTGATTTAATGAAATTCAAATCCTTAAACTGTTCCCTGCCCCAGCGAGGATTCGAACCTGGGTCCCTCGGGACTGCAAGCCAACTCTCTACCGATCGAGCTACCGCCACTGGTGCTGGAGAAGGACACCTTCACTTTGCGGCACCGATATAAGTGTGCAGCCGTGCTTCCTGGTTATACAGAATAATCGTCGCTCAGCTTCTCTTTCTCCCCGAAACGACAGAAGGGCTACTTCAACCTGCAGTCCACGTTCAGTTAAAGCCTGGGGCCACAACATTACCTCACTAAACCATACCCCTGTATACAGAAGCGACTTAAGTGGTTATTACGGCTGTATTATCACTTCTCAACACGGCTGCTAATCAGCATCTCTGTCCAGAGTCATCCAGTGAAGAACATGAATCGATCAACCCTGCTTACCATTACTCTTCTCTGTCGCTCCCTTTCTATTCTATATCACCTTTTCCTTCCCTGTTTTACTTCTTGCATTCTTGTCTCACTGTGCATCCTTGTCCCTGCTCTCCATGTGTAATATTGGCTATTCTTATGAGGATTTGCGCGTATTAATAGGTAGAACAGTTGACTGAACTATTTATTCACGAATACGTTGCAAAAATCTACTCGCGCTTATTTTTCAACTTTTCGCTTATGACAGTCAGCAATATACTAGGCGTCCTGAAAAAAATGTTACGGCTTCGAAATTTTGTAGGAAAAGTAGGAGGAATTTTCAAGTTTAATTTGCGAATCAGTCAGCATGGAAATTTGCTGTATTGTTACCACTTACTCGGTCATGCATCAGACCACACCGTACATTGACTTTAGGTTAATGGAAAACTTATCCATATTCACTGATTTGCCCATAAAGCATGAGCATATTCACATTAATTATAAAGACAGCTAATTAATATCCTGCACTGTTTACCTCCTACAAACTGTCAAAGGTATAAATTCTGTGAGCCCGGCGGTTACTCGTATAGCGCCCAGGGAAGACAGACGAAAATCAATCAGCTCCTTATCTATTTGTGTTTGAATATACCATTATAGACGAATAAATATAGCTTTCCTGATCACTGTAATATCAGACTTGGATCAGGCAACATGGATGTTCTTCTGTAACCTCTGAATACAGCCATATATATGTAATTGCAGTACAGTCCACAGAAGTTTTAGAAATCTTCAGTCGGACCAGATGTTAAAATAATATGACAGGAAAGATGATGTGTGTTATTGTTAACGTCAGTGATGATTAACCATCTTGGGTCGATTGGAATATTGATAATAAATTTTGGCTCCCACCTGATAATTGTATATATTTTAGGAGACCTGTCAGGCTCAGAGGGTTAAGTAACAGTGTTAGTACCGTACACAGAGCAGCTAAACCATTTCAGTCCGATGACGCATACTCATATCATTCTTGCTGCCTTCATAGGAGTTTATTTAGCTAAGAGGCAAAAGTAAGGTTGTGTAGGGGTTCTTGGAAGTATTAAGAATATAATAAATAAATAAATAATTAAAATACATGCCATCGTGTTGACTGGGTAAATATTAGAGGTGAAAGGTTACTGAGGCGGTGGATATCAGTAACACACATATATAAACCGGACACACTACAGCAGCGATCGCAAAGCTTCCACCACTGCCATGCGTCTGTCGCCCGTCAAGCCACCGGCACACGTAACCCTGTATTGGCCACATCTGACTGGGATGCTTATTCTGGCTGCCTGACGATTTCATTAGGACGAGAAAATCTTTGAGCAAGTAAAGGTCGGCAAAGGTACCATATCTCTGCTATCCTTCTGTTCTATGTTTGAGCCCAGGTGTTGTACGCTCACTGCCCTTTCATATTATTCGACAAAAGGATCCCTACACCGGCAAAGGGTTATAGCAGACTGCGGTCCTATTCATTCTTGACAATTCAGAAATATTTACACGCACAGTATATGATGAAAATGCATATTTAATCTTATAAGACTCAGACAGAACGTACCTTGGCTTCACATAACGATATAGGTAATTATGACTTCAGCTTCACAGTGAATTTAGAATATGAGCCAGATAGTTGGCTTTACAGTCGTTTTACTGTGGGGAAATGAACTGAAAAAACATTGTCACAGTTTTGCCTCATGAGAACTGACAGTAATATACAGTGTACATACAGCATAAACAATGACAACAAGATCAGGATAACACAAGAACAACGGCAGCTACAACCATAAGAGCCAGAACACCAACAGCACCAACAGCAACAACGATAATGCCGGAATAATAACGATACTGACGATGGTGATGATGATGATGATGATAATAATAATAATAATAATAATAATAATAATAATAATAACAATGATAATTATGATAATAATAGAAATAAAATTATTATTATTATTGTGATTCTTATTATTATTAACTACAACAACGAAAATAATAATACTGGTAATAATAATAATAATGATAATAATAATAATAATATTAATAATAATAATAATAATGATGATGATGATGATGACGATGATTCATACTTCTTTTCCCATTCATGGATGAGTCCAGAAAGCAAGAAAAGAGTAACACATGCCAGAGAACCAGTCAACTGCCTGACAGTGAAATGAGCCACACATTCATTCACTCATCATTCAAGGCCCTGGAATCCTGACTGCCTCAAAGTGTCCACACTGTTTTGATGGATATGCTTCACATTAATGTCAGACAGAGGCACTTCAACGTCTATCAAGTTTAAAAGAGGTGGCAAATCCCTGTCACGTTCGTTCTTACATAGCCAGTTCATACAGTCAAGTCATTTTGCTGTCGACTTCCTGGCCCCATCAACCTCCTTACGTCACTTTCTCCATCGCTTATTTGCCATATCCATCAGCCTTCTCCTTTGCCTTACCACGCTTCCTCCCTCCTTCAAACTCACCCACATATATACTCTTCTCACCTCTATATAGATCCATCCCCCCCACAGCACCATACCATCTAAGCACACTCTCCTCAGCCCTGTTGTCAGCAGATACTCCACAACTTTCACGAATCACACCACTGCTTATCCTGTCCACGCTGCGCGCCCCTCAAACATTCCTCTGTGAACCTATTTCCATCTTTTGTTTTTGGTTTGTTTTTGACTTTTTATTTTTACGCTGCCCCATGATGATAATACTAATACAATACTACTACTAATAATGACGTCAAGTTTCAGTGCATCCTAAATGGCACTGGTAATGAGGTAGGCATAAACGTACTGGTCTTTGGGAATAATAAGCATGGTGATATTCACGGCGAGAATACTTAGAGAGTTTATAACAAAATGATTATATAAGTATTCGTGAAAATCCTGTGTAGTAATAATTCTAGACTTCAGTACAATGTCTTTCATATAATATCTCTTGTGTTATCATGACTTCGTGCACCGTGTGAGAGGTAGGTGGTAGTGAGGAAGCTGGAAATAAACTTCAGTAACATCTTTGCTCCGTCAGATATTCCATTAGTAAAGACAAACATGCCGCAGACAGCAGTATAAGTGAGCGTCAACGTAACAGAAGGATTGATAAAATTCACACAGACAACTCGAACCAGCGATGGACTGAATACCTTAATACCGCACTCCCCTATAAACTCAATATCTTCTTGAGTATAATGTGGTGACTGATGAGCAAAGGTGCTATGGTCACTAACTCCTTTATGCATGTGGGAGCCGAACTAACAAGTGAGATTGCAGTCCTTCTAACGCGTCCGAATATTAGCGGATATTCTCACACTTCGTTAAGCTTTGACGGTTGCGAGACACTGGAAAATAACTGTTGAGCACAGCTGTACATCCCTAATAACATATCCCAGGCCTGTGATGTGGGAAGGGGGGGGGGGCGGAGGGTGAAAGTAGTGTTCCTTCTGTACTGCCCTTTATCAGAATTTACCTTTTTTCGTTACGATGCCGCCACATGATAGTTTATTCTTCTTACCTCCAGGAAATCTCACTTAAAAAATTTAGTGCTGTGACGCCTTTTTATTTTTCCATTCTGCTGAAGAGAAACTTTTGAAACTAGCTGCTGTATCTAGCCTCCATTAACCCCTTCACTACCACGGGGCTGTGTAAATCATCAGGTGTCAGCAAGAACAAAATAAAAGTTTTTTCCTACTGTGACAGCAATAAGAAGGTCGACGTACATGAAAGAAGTTAATGAAGACCATATTTATCTCATCCGTTTCAAAAAGTCCCGTCTAAGTTAAAAAAAAAATAAAAAATCGCTTGGACGCAGCAACAATATGGTAAATGTGCTGAAAGTGTTGGTCATTGTTCCCGAGGTAATATGAACATCCTATTTGTTATCTTTATACGTTTTTACATTTTTAAAATCTCCAGTGATCCAAGATGGTAATAATCATATACAGGGTGTCCATAGAGTCTCTTTACAAAGGGATTCATTTAACAGTACCTTAACTCAACATCTTTCATCAACAGGGTACCTGAAATACAGGGTAAGGAGTAGCAACATCCAGACAGCAGGTACCTGTATTTCAGGTACCTTGTTGATGAAAGATGTTAAGGTACTGTTAAATGAACCCCTTTGTAAAGAGACTTTATGGACACCCTGTATATTATTAAAACCTATGCTTTGTAGAATATACTAATATATACAACAAGAGGTTAAGGGAAATCGTTTTTAAGCCCTTGTCTACGTCGAGTCGCACCAAAACTAAACAGCAGGCAATCGTTTGGCGGTAGTACTATTAAGACAGGTCGACGCAACCAACAGCATAATATTAGACGTGAAAAGGGGGTTAACGGAGCCTGTGTTCATGCTGTTTTACAAAGTTCCAGCTGATTTAATTATTGCCAGATATTAACATCTGTATAGCCGATGGAAAAGTTAAAAAAAAAAAACAAGTAAAATTGAGAATATCACTATTTGGGGAAAAGGTTGGCTCAGTACTGAACAGGGTCGCTGGGCTAATTTTTGGCTTTCCTTCAAGGACTCGTACTCTTCCATTCTTAGCTGGAGATCTCCCTGCAGGACACACCAAAACGCGGCAAGACACACCACCACACCCCAACGCTGCAGGACACACCACACACTCCAACCCTGCAGAACACATCAAAAACCTGCAGAACAGTCCATAACCATGAAGGACACACCATAATTCCGCAGGACACACCACAACTCTGCAAAACACACCACAACTCTTCAGGACACACCACAGCCCCTGCACGACATACACCAACGTTGCAGGACACACGACTCGCCACAGCACTGAAGGACAGACCACAATCCTACAGGAACGACCACTACAACCCTGCCGGGCACTCTACCACCCTGCAGGGCACACCACAACCCTGCGGGACTCACAACAACCCTGCAGGACTCACCACAACCCTGCAGGACACACCACAATCCTGCAGGACATACCACAACCCTGCAGGACACACCACAACCCTGCGGGACACACACACTGCAGGATTCACCACAACCCTGTAGGACACACCACAGCCCTGCTGGACTCACCACAACCCTACAGAACACAGGGCAGACCAAACTCGGCGGGACATACTAATCCCTGCAGGACTGACCACAACTCTGCAGGACACATTAAGCCCTGCAGGACACATCACCACATCACAAGCCATGTTTTATATCCCACACAGCTGTTGTCATGTACTTTCGTTATTCTTAAGAGATTAAGTGATTTGCTAGACATTTGTGGCCGCGGAAGCTTGAATTTTACTAAGAGAATTGAGCTGCACGTTTGAGAATTAGTAAAACAAAAAGTATCATCGTTTTTAACCCTCTGACTGCGACGAGTTTCTGTGGCCTGGAAAAAAAAAATCGCCCTTTGACTTCGAGGTAAATCCGAAATTCTGTGTCCTCGGCTAAACTATTTTTATTTATTTTATTTTTATTTTTTTTTTACATTTAGCTCCCCAGGTATTTCTCGAGCACAGAAACAATGACGTTAGCAAATATAAAATAATAAGTAGGCAGTTCGTGACAAACGGGTAAAGTATGGTTGGAAATTTAAACGGTTTATAGATGCTGGCTTCGGAATCACTCGGAAATCTACAACACGATCTCAGGTTCAAAATGATAAAAAATATATATATATTAATAATTACTTTTCTTCAAGGCTGGTGAAGGAAAATATGGAGGGTGACGTAGTGGTTGTGACGCAGTGTGACGCGGGAGGAGGCAGGGAGCGGCACCAGGCTGAGGTGACCGTAACACTAGCACTGACACACACGCCCTCTCCCTCCCTCCCTCTCACTGGCCGCTTTTAATCCAATAACAACCTCTTAGGAACTGGCCCCAAAAGCACTCGACCCGCGCGCCTATACGGGTACTTATGCCCGGGTTGCCAGTTGGTCGCTTTCTTTTTTTTTGGCTCCTCTTGGTAATTGTGGGCTGAAGTAGTCCCTTTCTCGGGGGCGTTGTATCATTTGTGCGCTATTATGTAAACTGTGTACCTCTAGATTTGGTGGTCATGTAACTGACGGTTGCTGGGTTGGGGGAATACCTGCTATGCAAACTTTACTTTCAAGAAGTATGGTCTGATGCTACAATACTGAAGAAATATTTCAAAATATCCTAATTATAATGTAAATGATAAAAGTTAGTGTTAATGGTAATATTTCTAGGTGTTGTCATGCATCCCAGCGTGCATCTTCATTGGGCAGACCTGTATGTGACGTCACAGGCAAGCCAGCCAATGGGAGGAAGGCCATTGAATCCCGGGCACAGATGGTGGTCTCCTCAGCGAGTGATTTCTTGTGTAAAATTGTTCTCAGAGTAGCCGGGGATAGAGGGACGGTTGAGCTGACGACAGGCCTGGTGGATGTAGGGAAACTTGTCAGGAT
>JAGKTI010030409.1:0-12399 GCA_018397915.1 Birgus latro
CATGTTGTTACTATAACATAGACCATATCTCTGGGGCAAAGCTAAAGGGTGACCTATGTACAGTATATCAGTCGAACATATCTATGTTATCCTGTGATGTATGCTTATAGGAAAATCCTAAATGATATATCATGATGTTAAGACATAACTGATGAAGAATTAACGTGTTTAATTAGTGATGTTATGCAAATATGATGTTAAATGTCTGAGTCTGTTCTCTAGACTAAGAATTATTATTATTCGGTTTTACAGTATTAACCCGAGGTATCCCGTCGACGTACGGGTACGTTGCAATGTTATGTCACGACTACACCCATCGACGTACCCATACATTACGCAATTCCAAGGTCATTCATTTGCACATTTTTCAAGTTTCATGGGTGATTTTTCGTAGGCATATGTGGGAGACCTTCCTCTATCTGCTGTCAAGTGGGTATACTGCCTAGCCCCACCTGACCCCCCTTCACCCCCCTCCCCCACACTTGGCAATTCACCTGTTAGCAGTGACCTGGCCAGTAAAGATATGTTGTGTCGCAGTCTCTCCAATGGCGAAATTCATGGTGAAAGTGATTCCTGACGTGAAGGACACAGAAGTAAAGAAGCTAGAGGAAGAAACAAACAGAAGTGATGAGGTGGTAACGTTGTAAAGGAAGGTGCCATATGTGGATGTGTTTGGTGACTGAACAATGCTTCTATTACCTACATAATTGTGTATGCGGGTGGGGTGGAGGGAGGGAGAGGGAGGGGAAGACCGAGGATGAGGTGGAGGGATGGAGTTGAGAGGTATATGAGGGACAGGGGAGTGAGCTGGGCGGAGGTTAGGCAAATGGTGGGTGACAGAGCTACTTGGAGGCGTTTTGTCTGTGGCCACCCTTTGCAGGATTAGGGCGTCGGGCTATAGACATAAATTAGTACCAAATAAATAAGTAAATATGTAATTTAAAGTTGCTTGAATAAGTTTACCCTCCCAGAGTTCGTTTTCTTTGAAGCAAGATACCCTGAGAGAGAACGAAAGGTAAGGCTGACTCGTCACGTGTAGCAACATTTATAAGTTCATAGGGCGTTTTTTCTATGAATTTTCGATATATCTCACCAAAAGCGGAGGTTTGAGCCCCCCCCAAAAAAAAAAAATCCGAAATTGCTCGGGACTGGGGGGTATTAGAGGTAGGAAATCGGTCGGGACGTGATGGGTTAAACGGGAATCAAATAGAAACAGAATGTCAATATTAAGTAGAAATAAAAATTTAAGAAACCATTCTGATATTTCCCCTTCTGCCTTGGCCACCTGATAAAGTAAAACTTGTGTCAGACTAAAGCTCGTGTCAAAGTAAAACACGTGTCAGTTTAAAACTAGACTTGCAGGTTAGCAGCACATGGGGCTTGAAGTATCAACAAAGGATGAGGCAACCACAAGAACGCCTGCAGTCAACAAAGGCAGTGGTGGATAAGTGGAAAGGGTTTTCCTGCTAAACATATCCCCCTTTGATGCAGTTCATATCAACGTCATGAATCTGAGAACTCCTTGCAGCCCTAAAGTAACTTCTAGAACATCTGTGTACAAGTTTTGCTGATGCTGCTGACCTGAAGAATCTCCACTCACCACAGGAAACTCTTTTTCTTCAAGCTCCACCTACAGCCAGAAGGAACTTTAAAATACATATAAGTATACATCTAAATTTTAGTGTTAAGTTCAAATTAGGTACATTATAAAATGACAGTCGTAACAATGAGTTATACTGAACAAGCTGTAGGTGCCATGCCCAGTCTACTAAGGCAAATGAAGAAGTGAAGAGTACCAGACAAAGGTCTTTAACAGTGAAAGGGTGCGAGTACCAAATAACAGTGTGTTCAATGAGGTTAACATTTACCAAATAACAGTGTGTTCAATGAGGTTAACATTAACAGGGCGTGCATGAACAAAAGTGGTAAATGAAATATTGTCAGGTATAAATTATATAAGTTTGAATCAGCTTAAATTACACATAAATGCACAACAGTTGCAGTTTACCGAAGTAGTGAATGCTTGTCACAGACTGATGGATGCAAATCAAAGGTTACAGGCCTAATTGTCCCAGGAGGCAATGGATGGGAAATAAGGCCATATTACTTGTATAACTAGGTCTGATAGAATTATGAATGAATTAATGCAGGACACAAAACTAGTAAGGAGTAAAGCCTCCCAAGTTTTCACAGTCTGCTAAATCACAAAGTAGTAAAGCTTCAAAGCATTCACGTTATACTAATACTGCTTATCAAAGAACCACAAAAAAGAGAGCAGTTAAATGCAAAAATAGCTAGGCTGAAAGTTTAGCAGCAGTTTCAAGAAAAGGAAATAAAGCATCAGAAATTCTTGCAAGAAAAAGAAATGGAGTATCAGAAGCTCAAGCAAGAAAAGGAACATGAGCATAAAGAATGCTTAAAATTAAGTCATGACTGCTACTCAAGCAGAACTAAATGTTGTAAGTGCAATGGAAGATCAGCAGTTAGATTTGCCTCAAAGTGATGAGGAACCAGATAGTAAAGAACAGCATCTTCAAAAATTCATTGAATCACAAGGATTGACAGAGAATGCGGAAATCAAACCTAACGGCCAGACAAGATCGTGAAAGATTCATCTGTATTTGGCTTGGGTGAATTAGAAAGAGAAGTGTCCAAACTAAAACAGATTTCCTTGCAAATCAATCCAAAGCTTAACTCACATGCTAAGACTATTTTAAACAAGAATTACATATAAAACAGTCACAGTCATCAGTTAAGCATGATAGATCAAGTCAGTCAGTGGACATAAATAAAAAAAAAAACAAATAATGTGGTCGCTATTTTGCCATCCAAAAACAAAGTCAATTGCCTCACCCAGAGCCAGAGATTTTCAGAGGAAATTTATTGGAGTTTCCAACGTGGATCAAGATTTTTTCTTTTATGAGTCACTAGTGGCAAATCGTGCAGAGAATCTTTTTCTACTTAAGAAGGTATACTGATGGGAAATCTAAAGAAGCTATTAGAGGACTTTATGTATCCATAAAGAAGCTTTCATTAAGGATAAAAGTATATTGCAGGATTGGTTTGGTAATGAGTTCATACTGACAAATGCTTATAGATGAAAATTGAGTGAATGGCCAAAGATTAAAATGATGATGGTGAAGCACTACAGAATTTATCTGACTTCTTGAAGAACTGTTTGACAATAACGAACTCAAAAGATTTCCATAATGTTTTTATTGATCCTTAGGAAAATAGCAAAATCTTACAGAAGTTACCCCCACCTTTAATTGATAGATGGAATTCAGTAGTGCACAATTGGTTCTCCACACGTGCAAAATACCCCCCATTATATGATTTTTGTAAAATCCCAGCAGAAGAGGCAATGAAAGTTTTTTTTTTTTTTTTAATACAAGGAAGAAGGAACCAAAGGCCGCGGGCCCGCAAACTGTCCCCTCCAAGAACAAACAAAAACAATACAAAAAGAGAGCCAAATTCAAGATCCATTGTTCATTTTGAGATGCCTGGACACACTGCGTTTGAAGGACTGGAGATCACAGGAAGTAGGAAATACAGACAGAGGAAGACAAGTCCAGAGTTGACCGGTTGCATAAATGAAGGACTGGGAATAACGGTTATCTCTTGCATTAGAGAGTTGGACAAAAAAGGGATAAGAGGTTGTTGCTAGGCGGGTGCTATGTGCCCGTCGTAGAGGTGGAGGGATGCAAGCAAACAGTTCAGAGGAACAGTAGCCATCGAAGTAGCGATAGAAAAGAGATAATGATGCAACAGTGCAGTGAAGAGACAGAGGTTGAAGGGAGCTAGTAAGAGGAGGAGAGTTAATGAGACGAAAAACCTTTGACTCCATCCTATTGAGAAGGGCTGCATGTGGGGATCCTCCCCATACATGAGAATTGTACTCTAAACATGGGCGAACCCGTGTACAAAATCAACAACTGTGCAGGGGTAAAGAAGGTTCGGAGTCGGCTTAGTACACCTAATCTCTTGGAAGCAGATTTCACAAGAGATGTAATATGTTCTCTCCAAGATAAATCCCAAGTGAATGAAACCCCAAGCATGTTTAAGAATGATGCAGGAGCGAGCTGTACATTATTAAACATCAGTGGGTACTGCTGTAGAAGATTTTGGCGGGTTGATAGGTGTAAGAATTGAGTCTTTGATGCATTAAAAACAAGATTATTTTTACCCCAGTCAAAGATACGAGCCAAGTCAGACATTAGGTGTGCCATAGCCTCATCCCTTGTTTGCTGAAGTAACTGCTGAGACGGACGTTTCGGGAACAGAAAGGAAAGGTGAAGAGTGGAATCATCACCGTACGAGTGGATGGGGTTAGAGGTACAGCTTAGAAGGTCATTGATGAATAAAAGGAAGAGAGTTGATGATAGGACAGAACCCTGAGGAACACCACTGTTGGTAGATCTAGGAGAAGAACGATGGCTGTCTACAACAGCAGCTATAGAACGGCCAGAAAGGATGCTAGAGATGGAGGCAACAGATAGAAGGATAGAAACCGTAAGAGGGCATTTTAGAAATTAAAGATTTATGGCAGACTCGATGGAAAGCCTTTTAGATGTCAAGTGCAATAGCAAAACTATCGCCAAAGTCCCGAAAGGAGGATGACCAGGAGTCCGAAAGGTAAGTGAGAAGATCGCCAGTGGAGAGTCCCTGACTGAACCCATACTGACAATCAGAAAGAAGGTTGTGATAGAAAAGATACTTTAAAATTTTTCTGTTAAGAATAGACTCAAACACTTTTGAGACACAGGGTGTTAAAGCAATTGGACGATAGTTAGAGGGTTGGCAATGGTCACCCTTCTTTGTGACTGGCTGAATGAGAGCAAACTTCCAGCAAGAAGGAAAGGTACAAGTTGAGAGTCAAGGCGAAAGAGTTTACCTAGGCAGGGTGTAAGCACTGAAGCACAGTTGTTGAGGACAACAGGAGGGACCCTATCAGGCCCATATGCCTTGTGAGTACTGAGACCAGTGATTGCTGTAAATACATCAGCTGAAGAAATTTTAATGTCAGCCATAAGGAAATCAGAGGGGGGAAGTGATGGAGGAACAGCACTGGAATCGTCTAAGGTGGAATTGGAGGAGAAAGTCTGAGCGAAAAGATCTGCTCTATCAGTAGTAGAAACAGCTACAGATCCATCAGAGTAGAAAAGAGGAGGGAAGGATGATGAGGTAAAGTTGTTAGAAAGATTTTTGGCAAGGTGCCAGAAGGAGCGCGAAGAAATCGAGTTGGAGAGTTGAGAACATTCAGTGCAGATGAAATTATTTTTAGCAGAACGAAGAACTGACTTAGCACGAATCCGGGCAGAAACATAAGAAAGATGTGATTCAGGGATGGGTTGGTTCCGGTTCCTTTTGTAGGCCCTTTCCTTGTTGCGGACAGCATTAGAACAAGCGTGATTAAACCAAGGATTTCTTGCATTAGACAAAGGATATGAGAAAGGAATGTATGCTTCCATGCCCGACAGAATAACCTCCGTAATGCGTAAAGGACACGCAGATGGCTCCCGGCCATGGAAGCAATAATCATTCCAGGGAAAATCAAAGAAGTACTGCCTGAGGGCCTCCCAATCTGCAGCTCCAAAGTGCCACAGACGACTTTTCTTTGGAGGGTCCCCAGGCTGTTAAGATAAGTTTATGATCTGAGGAGCCCAACGGAGAAAAAAGATTAACATTATAAGCAGAAGGATTAGTTGTAAGGAAGAGATCAAGTATGTTGGAGCTCTCTCCAAGGCTGTCAGGGATACAGGTAGGGTGCTGTACAAGCTGCTCTAGGTCATTAAGGATAGAAAAGGTGTAGGCTTGTTCACCAGGTGGATCAGTGAAAGGAGAGGAGAGCCAAAGGTGGTGGTGATCATTGAAGTCTCCAAGAATGCAGACTTCAGAGAAAGATGAAATGGATAGAATGTGTTCCATCGCAGAAGTAAGATAGTCGAAGAATTTTTGATAGTCAGTAGAATTAGGCGATAAGTAAACAGCACAGATATACAGTACATAGTCAGAGAATGACAGGAGAGCCGAAGCCAGAGAAAAGAGAATTCAGAAGAATCAAGTTCAGGAACACGAGAGCAAGATAGGTCGTTGCGTACATATACACAACAGCCACCTTTTGCTTTGAAATGAGTATAGAGAAAGTAGGAGGATACTGTACAGAAAAGGGTTTGCTGTCGGTTGCCTCAGACAGCTGAGTCTCTGTTAAGAAAAGAAGGTGAGGTTTAGAGGAGGAGAGGTGGTGTTCCACAGAAAGAAAGTTAGAAGAAAGGCCGCGAATGTTGCAGAAATGAAGAAGAAGTGAGTCAGACAGTTGTTCCACGCTTGTCATCACCGGGAGATGGGCGGATGGTGGGGTCATTTATGGTCCCCCCCCCCCGGGTCCTCCGGGCACGGTTATAGTTTGCTATTTTTTTATTTTGGAAAGGTAGTGTAGGGTGTACTATGCATGTAGTTTGGTGTTGACGGTTAGAGAAACTTGTGCTGGAGAGCATGCTGGCCTACCCTCCGTGTAATTGAAACACTGAAAAAGTTCAGCAAAGGCGGATGGTCGGGAACTAGTCACCCAATCTCGTCTCACAGTGCAGCAATGGCAGTGACTGAAAAGGACAACATAGCTGCTTCAAAGTGAAAGAAGGACAGTAAAAAAGAAACAAACAGATATGGGGTAAAAAGTTTTATGGCCAACACAACTGGAGTGAAAGAAACAGAGGCACAAAAGGATCAAAAGGACAAGGATGACAACACACTATAGAATCAAAAGGGCATGGATGACAACAAAGAAATCATCAAAAGGCCACATTGTATCTACTTCAAAGAAGAACATGAACGGGGCAAGTGTAAAAAGTTCAGTGAGCTTAACAATAAGTAAAAATTATGATCCGTACAGAAGTCATTTATTTGTATGGGTTGTATAAAGTATGGACATCACGAAAAACTGCAAAAGGAGGAAAATATGAATAGTATGTAAAAGATGTCATCCAACATCTCTTCATGAAGCCTACTTGAAAGAATCAATTAAAAGGAAGCTGAGAAGTCAGAACAGTCCAGGACAACCAAGGACAATGCTCTCTCAAATATAATTGAAGTCAACATGTCACCCATAGGAGATACACACAGCATAATTGGTCAATTGTGGCTGTACCAAAACAGTAATGTGTAAAACAGTCTTGGTTTATACCTTATTAGGCGATCACAATGACGCCTGCTTTATCAAAAAGACTACTCTAGACAAAGTTAAGGCAACAGGACAAAAAGTGCATCTCCGGTTAGCTTACAGTGATGAGAGAAGATACTGCGCTTTGTACCAAAGTACAAGGGCATGTGGTAAAAGCAGTATGTGAATAGAAGTGTTACTATGTTATCCATCCCCTACAAAACATATACCAGCCAGACGATATAAGCTACCAAGACCCGAGATTGCAAAATACTGACCACATTTCAAAGGAACAGCAGACAAACAGATGCCATATGACACAAATGAAGAAATTGGTCTCATCATACGACTTAGCTATACCAAAGCATTGAAGCCAAAGGAAATTATCCCAGGAAATGAAGAAGATCATTTTGCTAGATGGACAGTTGGGATTGGGTATAATAGGTAAAGTCTGTGGCGAGGCAAGTACAGCAGATGGCATTGTACAAGTACACAGAACTATGGCCCAAGAAGTCCACCTATCTATATACCTAGGCTGCTTCCCCCAGAGAAAGGGAGGTAGCCGAGACAGGACGACACACTGCCAATTTACTCATCCACACACACACATTTATTAGTATCTTAGCCCCAAAGGGAGAAGGGACAGATCCTCACCGCATAAAGGTGAACTGCGCCGCGCAATCAGCGACATCAGCATCAGGGCCCAACAGCAGAGCTAGTTTACCCCTGCCACATCATAATGGACTCATTCCCTCACCCACATCTGACCTGCTCAGCTGATCAGACTAAATAAGGGAGAATGGCCCCTCAGGGCCGCATCACCATTTATTCATTCACAATTTCTCTCCTATCATCCTATCACATGCAGTCACTCTTCCTTGCTCAACAGACGTCCCTCTCGCATCTAACACACTGTTCACGCTGTTAATCCATCGTTTCGTGATCTTCCTCTCAGCCTTACGCCTCTCAAATCCAATCGAGTTATCTTTTCCACCAATCGCTCGTCATCCATTCTCTCCATATGCCCAAACCATCGCAACACTGCTCAACTCGATCAGCCATCTCCTGTATAACTCCAGATGTCCTTTGTTTATTTCTCACTCGATCCATACTCGTCGCTCCACACATAATCCTCAGATACCTGTTTTCCATTACATTCAAACTTTTCCTCTCTGGCACACCCATATTCCAGGTTTCAGCCCCATGTAATGCAGTAGGTAATACTACACCCTCATACAGCCTTCTCTTTACATCCATTCTACACGAATGACATCTAAACACTTTATTCATTCCTCCCAGCACCTTTCTTGCATAATTCATTCCAAACTTCACTTCTACATCTATTCTTCCATCCACAGCATGTGGCCCTAAATACTTAAAACACTCTACCTCCTCAAGCAACTCACTATTTAAAAATATATTCATCCTCCTGCCATGTTCCAACTTCGTAAACTTCATCACTTTTACACTTATTCTTATATACTCTCAATTTTCTCTTTTCACACACACTTCCAAACTTCTCAACCAAGTTTTTTTTTTTTTATGCAAGAAAGAAGGAATCAAAGGCCAGGAGCCTGCAAAGCGTTTCTTAAAAAAAAAAAAAACAATACAAGAGAGCCAAATTCAAGATCAGTTCATTTTGGAGAAGCCTGGACACACTGCGTCTGAAAGACTGGGGATCACAGGAAGTAGGAAATACAGACAGAGAGAGAAAGTTCCAGAGCTGACCTGTTGCATAAGTGTAGGACTATGAGTAACTGTGAACTCTTGCATTAGGGAGTTGAACAGAATAGGGATGAGAGTTCGTTGCTAGATGGGTGCTACGCACGCGTCGTAGAGTCGGAGGGATAATTTCAGACAGTTCGAAGGAGCAGTGACCATTGACGTAGCGATAGAAAAGAGATAAAGATGCGACAGTGTGGCGAAGAGACAGAGGTTGAAGGAAGCCAGTAAGAGGAGGAGAGTAATCGAAACAAAAATCCTTTGACCCCACAATATTGAACAGCGCTGTATGTGGGGAGCCTCCCCACACGAGATTTTTCCTCTACACAGGGGCGAAAAAACACGTGTATAAAGTCAACAATTTACATCGATGCAATATGATCTTTCTAAGATAAATCCTTAGTGAATGAAACCCCAAGGATGTTGAGGGATATTTTCATTTTTATGCAATTAAGAAGGAACCAAAGGCCACAGGCCTGCATACTGTTCCTTCCAAGAAAAAGCAAAAACAATACATAAGAGAGCCAAATTCAAGATCTGTTATTTCGAGATGCCTGGACACACTGCGTTTGAAAGACTGGAGATCATAGGAAGTAGGAAATACAGACAGAGGAAGACAGTTCCAGAGTTGACCAGTTGCATAAATGAAGGACTGGGAGTAATGGTTAACTCTTGCATTAGAGAGTTGGACAGAAAAGGGATGAGAGTTTGTAGCTAGACGTGTACTACGTGCCCGTCGTAGAGGTGGAGGGATGCAAGCAGACAGTTTAGAGGAACAGTGACCGTTGAGGTAGAGATAGAAGAGTGATAAAGATGCAACAGTGCGGCGAAGAGACACAGGTTGAAGGGAATCAGTAAGAGGAGGAGAGTTAATGAGACTAAAAGCCTTTGACTCCACCCTATTGAGAAGAGCTGCATGTGGGGAGCCTCCCCACACATGAGAGTTGTACTCCATACACGGGCGAATAAAACCCATGTATAAGGTCAACAACTGTGCAAGGGTAAAGAAAGTTCGGAATCGGCTTAGGAGGATTCACCTGGACATTATTAAAGATTAATGGGTACTCCTATGGAAAATTGTGTGGGGTTGATAGGTGTAAAAACTGAGTCTTTGATGCATTTAACCCGCCCAGTCCTGACCAATTTTTTACGAAACACCCTCAGAACGCGACCGATTTTCAACTGTTTTTTTTTTTTCAAACCTCCGCTTTTGGTTAGAAACATCGAAAATTCATAGAGAAATCGCCCTCCTGAGCTTAAAAATGTTGATACATGTGTCATTCAGCCTTAAGTTTTCCTTCTTTTTCAGGGTACCTGACTAAAGAAAACGAACTTTCTAAGGGTTAACTAATTCAAGCCATTTTAATTAACGTACGTATTTATTATTTGGTACGAATTTATATGTAGTACAAGTCAATATTGGTTCTCACACAATAATATAGGCAATAAAAGCATTGTTCACTCACCCAAAACCCCAGCATATGACACCTTCCTCTACGACATTACCACTTTATCATTTGTTTGTTTCTACCTCTAGCTTCTTTGTTTCTTTGTCCTCCACCTCAGGAATCACTTTCACCGTGCATTTTGACATTGGAGAGACCATGGGGCAACATATCTTTACTGGCTAGGTTGTGGGGCTAGGCAGTATCCCTTCTTGACAGCAGGTAGAGCAAGGTCTCCAACAAATGCCTACCAAAAAACACTCGCAAACGTTAAAAAATTTCCACACGATGGGCCTTGCAGTTGAGTGACAAACGATGCACGTAAGTTGGTCTGTCCATGGAAAAAAGTAGTGATGTCCATCGAACGTCGGTGGGGCTCGGAGGGTTAAAACAACAAGATTATTCTTACCCCAGTCAGAGATACGAGCCAAGTCAGACATTAGTTGTGTCAGAGCCTCATTCCTTGTTTGTTGAAGTAACTGCTGCGATGGACGATGCAAGAACCGAATGGAAAGGTGAAGGGTGGGATCATCAGTGTACAAGTGGATAGGGTTAGATGTACAGCTCAGAAGATCATTGACGAATAAAAGGAAGAGATTTGGTGATAGGACAGAACCCTGACGAACACCTCTGTTGATAGATCTAGGAGAAGAACAATGGCCGTCTACAACAGCATCTATAGAACGACCAGAAGGGAGGCTATAGACAAAGACACAGATAGAAGGATAGAAACCATAAGAGGGCAGTTTGGAAATTAAAGATTTATGCCAGACTCGATCGAAAGCCTTTGAGATGTCAAGTGCAATGGCAAAGCTTTCACCAAAGTCCCGAAAGGAGGATGACTAGGAGTCTGAAAGGTAGGTGAGAAGATCGCCAGTGGAGTGTCCCTGACGGAACCCATACTGACGATCAGAAAGAAGGTTGTGACAGGAAAGATGCTTTAAAATTTTTCTGTTAAGAACTGATTCGAAAACTTTTGAGACACAGGATGTTAAAGCAATTGGACGATAGATAGAAGGTTGGGAATGATCACCCTTCTTTGGGACTGCTGATTGAGAGCAAACTTCCAGCAAGAAGGAAAGGTACAAGTTGAGAGACAAAGGTGAAAGAGTTTACCTGGGCAGGGTGTAAGCACAGAAGCACAGTTTTTGAGGACAACAGGAGGGACTCCATCAGGCCCATATGCCTTGTTAATATTGAGGCCAGTGATGGCAGAAAATACATCAGCTGAAGAAATTTTAATGCCAGTCATGAGGAAGTCTGAGGGGGGAAGTGATGGAGGAACAGCACCGGAATCGTCTAAGGTAGAATTGGAGGAGAAAGTCTGAGCNACACAGGATGTTAAAGCAATTGGACGATAGTTAGAGGGTTGGGAATGGTCACCCTTCTTTGGGACTGGCTGAATGAGAGCAAACTTCCAGCAAGAAGGAAAGGTACAAGTTGAGAGACAAAGGCGAAAGAGTTTACCTAGGCAGGGTGTAAGCACAGAAGCACAGTTTTTGAGGACAACAGGAGGGACTCCATCAGGCCCATATGCCTTGTTAATATTGAGGCCAGTGATGGCAGAAAATACATCAGCTGAAGAAATTTTAATGCCAGTCATGAGGAAGTCTGAGGGGGGAAGTGATGGAGGAACAGCACCGGAATCGTCTAAGGTAGAATTGGAGGAGAAAGTCTGAGCGAAGAGATCTGCTTTATCAGTAGAAGAAATAGCTACAGAGCCATCAGAGTAGAAAAGAGGAGGGAAGGATGATGAGGTAAAGTTGTTAGAAAGGTTTTTGGCAAGGTGCCAAAAGGAGCGAGAAGAATTCGAGTTGGAGAGTTGGGAACATTTAGCACGGATGAAATTATTTTTAGCAGAGCGAAGAACAGACTTAGCACGATTCTGGGCAGAAATATAAAAAAAAGATGTGATTCAGGGGTGGGTTGGCTCCGGTACTTTTTAAAGGCCCTCTCTCTGTTGCGGACAGCATTAGAACAAGCGTGATTAAACCAAGGCTTTCTTGCATTAGTCAGAGGATATGAAAAAGGAATGTATGCTTCCATGCCCGAGAGAATAACCTCCGTAATGCG
>JAGKTI010030411.1:0-12398 GCA_018397915.1 Birgus latro
TCATGAATGGCTTGAGCTCTCAATATGAAGCTTCCGAGTATCAAGATATGGCCAAAATCTTGGACAAGATCAAAAATGGGCACTTGGGGTCAAGGTCAGGGTTACCAAAATGGCTGCCAAAGGTCAACTGGTTTTTATCACCTGTCTTTAGCACCATTATATCTCACGAACAGCTTGAGCTATCAACATGAAACCTTCAGGGTATCAAGATATGGCCAAAATCTTAGACTTGGCCAACAGCATATTTTGGAGGGTAATTAGTATTCAGGTCCCGAGTGCTTTTCTTTCATTTTTTTAGTTTTTAGTGATTTACTCGAAAACTATTGGTCATATCGAATTTTGAAAACACCACAAGAAAGTTCATGAAATTCTGCATCTAGACATAAGCCTTTCTCTTGCATGATGTAGGCAGAATTTTGGGCTAGGATGTTGAGAAGTTATTTTAAGCTATTTTATGCTTGAACAAGTTTTATTCTCATTGCATTTCTGTACTTTTATTCATCAGTTTTGTGTGTTTTATTAGCTCATCTGATAGTATAAACACCAACGAAGATGATGGTATACAGTTTATACCAATATAACCAATTTCATGTCGCAGATTCGGTCGTGGAATTTTTTCCTTTGTGCCCAGGCAGAAGCCCCCATAGCTGGGATACAGGAGGGATGGGGGGAGAAGAGAGGGAAGTGAGGGAGGACCGGGAGAGCTTTGTACACCATCCCATCTGCATTCAGATGCACTCATTTCTAACCTAGAGAGAGGGAAAGCACTTAGAAAATACTTTATTGTTAAAACATAAGTTTAAACACTTTTCAAATACTATTCTGTACACTTTATGCTCCTTATTATTTACCATCTTACAAACCCCTGTGGCGGGGGAGACACAATCTGGCCACACTATGGGGTGATACCACTATTCTGTGGCCAGGTTGTGTTAGGAAGAATTCTGCCACTGTATTCCCTGTGTGTCATAAAAGGCAACTAAAACGGGCAGGGTGAGGGGACTAGGGACCCCCTCCTCTGTTTTTTAGCCCTACAGTGAGACAGGGAATAGAAAGGGATAGGAGATTGAGTTATCCCCGTACCCTGAAGACTGGGTCTGTGAATGTGCATGGATGTAGAATGATTGAGGCTGAAAGGGAGGAGATTGGGAGAATGTTTGTGAGAAGATAATTGGATGTGTTACCTTTTAGTGAAACAAAGATGAAAGGGAAAGGTGAGTCTAAGTTTGGAAGTGTGAATGGAAGATTGTCAGGTGTTGATAGCGGAAGGGCGAGAAAAGGTATGGCCTTGTTAGTGAGCCCAGAAGTGCAGCAGTGTGTGTTTGAATGGAAGGAGGTGTCATCAATACTGATGTGGGTGAAAGTGAAATTTGAACGTGAGTTGTGGGTATTTGTGAGTGCATATGGGCCTGGTAGCGAAAGGGATGCAGAACAGAGGGAGTCTTTCTGGAATGAGGATGATGAGTGTCTGCCGAGTTTTGGAGCAAATGTGAATGTGGTAATGATGGGAGATCTGAATGCTAGAGTGGGAAATGTAGCAGTTGAATTTATAGTTGGTATGCATGGTGTGCCTGGAAGAAATGAAAAATGGGGAACGAATGATAGGGATGCGTGTTGAGCGAGAGATGGTGATTGGAAATACCTTCTTTGAGAAGAAAGATATTTATAAGTATACATGGGTGAGACAGGAGGGTGGAAGGGTTGTTGATAGAGCATTGATGGACTATGTGGTTGTGTCCAGGAATGTAATAGGAAGATTGTTGGATTTAAGAGTTTTGAGAGGGGAGGGTGGAGGTGTGTCTGACCACTACCTGGTGAAGGGAAAGTTGAGAGTAGGTAAGAGATGGGTGAGAGCTAGGGGAGTTAGGTGTGGCAGGAGGTTTTGAAAGTGAGTGAGTTGGATAAAAGAGAGAAAATAATAAGAGCATCAGGAGAAATTGAAAGATGAGTGGAACGCAGTGGAAGATGAGGAGAATGGCAGTGCGGAGGAGGAATGGCAGTTGTTTAAGAGTGCTGTGGTGGAGTATGTGGAAGAGGTGTGTGGTGTGAGATGAGTGGGTGGTGGTTTAAGAAAGGGAAGTAAATGGTGGTGCAAGGAAGTAAGTATGGCAGGGGCTGAGAAGAGATATGCATATGAAGTGTGGCTGCAGAGGAAGGATGAGGTGTCATATGAGAGGTATAAGGAAAAGAGGAATAGGGTGAGAAGGGCTGTGCGTGATGCTTAAGTGGCAGCTGATGAGAGATAGGGTAGGCGGTTGATTGAGAATTTTCTACAGAATAAGAAAATGTTTTGGAAGGTGGTAAAAAGGGTGCCAAAGGGAGAGTCTGGGGAGGAAGAGCAAGTAAAAGTAGAGGATGGAAGGATGTTAACTGAGATGGAGGCAGTAAGGAAGAGATGGGTGGAGTATTTTGAAAGATTGTTAAATGTAGAGGAGTAGTGGGAGGCTGAGATTGTGGCAGATGGAAGGGTGCAAGGAATAAATGTATTTGGAGAGTTGAATGATTCTTTGATCATATTGAAGAAGTGCAGGAGGCAGGAAAGGAGATGAAAACAGGGAAAGCCACAGGTATGGATGGGTATGCTGTGGAATGCCTGAATGGTGGTGGGGTGACTGTTGTTGAGTGGTTGGTGAGATTGTTGATTGTGTGTTTTGTAAGAGGTGTGTTGCGAGTTAACCGGGAAAGTGCTTGTGTGGTTCTGTTGTATAAAGGTAATAGTGATGAGTATGAATGTACTAGCATTAGTGGTATAAGTTTGTTAAGTGTTTTAGGTGAGGTGTATGGTAGAGTGTTAATTAAGAGAGTTAGAGAGGATACAGAGGGAGTGATTGATGATGAGCAGTATGGCTTTAGGAGAGAGAGGGGATGCATGGATCAGGTGTTTGCTGTGAGACAGGTGTGTGAAAAGTATTTAGCAAAAGGTAAGGATGTGTTTTGGCCATTCTGGGATTTAGAGAAAGCATGTGATAGAATTGTTAGGGAGGCTTTGTGGACCGTTTTCAGATTGTATGGACTTGATGGTAGGCTGCTAAAAGGCGTGAATTTTTTTTATGTAAATATTAGAGCGTGTGTAAGAGTGGGAAATGCTGTGAGTCATTGGTTTCTCGTGAGAGTGGGGCTGCAGCAAGGATGTGTGATGTCACCTTGCTTGTTTAATATTTGTTTGGATGGTGTTGTAAGGGAGGTGAATGCAAGAGTGTTTGGAGGAGGTTTGAGTCCAGTGAATGGTAGAGATTGGAATCTGAATCAGTTGCTGTTTGCGGATGATACTGCACTGGTGGCTGATTCAGAGGAGTGATTGAGACAGTTGGTAGAGGAGTTTGGAAATAAGAGTAAAGTGGTGAAATGTATGAGGTTGGTAGATGGTAGGAGGATGAATATGGTTTTGAATGGTGAGTTGCTTCAGGAGGTAGAGTGTTTTAAGTATTTAGGGTCACATGTTGCTGTGGATGGAAGAATAGATGCAGAAGTGAAGTTTAGAATGAATGAAGTAGGAAAGGTGCTTGGAGGAATGATAAAAGTGTTTAGATGTCATTTGCATAGAATGGATGTAAAGAGAAGGCTGTATGAGGGTGTTGTGGTACCAACTGCGTTATATGAGGCTAAAACGTGGAATATGGGTGTAGCAGAGAGGAAAAGTTTGAATGGAATGGAGATGAGGTGTCTGAGTTGTATGTGTGGAGTGACGTGTATGGATCCAGTGAGAAATGATGAAGTGCGATGGAGAACTGGAGTTGTGCAGAAGATTGCTGATCGAGTTTAGCAGAAGGTGTTGCAATGGTTTGGGCATATGGAGAGAATGGATGATGAGCACTTGGTGAAAAAGATAACTAGACCTGATGTGAGAGGTGTAAGGCTGAGAGGAAGACCACGAATAGGATGGACGGACAGTGTGAAGAGAGCGTTGGATGCGAGATGGATGTCTGTTGAGCAAGGAAGAGTGGCTGCACCTGATGGGAATGATTGGAGAGAAATTGTGAATGAATGAATGAATGATGACTCAGGCCTGAGTGTAATGCCGTAATTTTAAGGTTAGTATAAGTGTAATATAAGTTAGTATAAGTATAAGTTAATGTAAGTGTACTTTAAGTTAGTGTAAGTGTAATGTAAGAGTAGTCCTGGACCGCTGTTTAATTGATACAGTGTATAGGAAATGGTCATCAAATTCATATTTGGGCTTGTTCCTAGTTAATGTATAGCAGGAGTGGAATACTATTAATAGGTAAGTCCGTATGGAGCGAGTTGGAAGTGCGAAGCGTGATCTGTTCTCGAAAAGAGGCAGAGAAAGTTAATTTGAGGTTAAAATTCGCGAAAGTTTGTATTTACACTTTGAATTCAGAATTTTGTAGTTAGGTTTGGTCTTATCATCTTTTTGTACTATATAATAATGAATTTGAGCTTAGGTAAAGTCTGAGTATTGATAATAGTTATTTGTAACTGCGAAATTTAATTTTTTTCACTGGCACCAAGTCACGTAGACCGGACAACTGCGACACATGGTTACAATTAGTTAAAACTCGTGAGTTTAGGCTTCAGTAAAAACTGTCAGACCCATATGATTGCCACAAAATTTTAAACATCGTAAATCAGTTTCGTCTAAGTATGGCGGAGGTGAATTCCTTCTTGCACATTCTTTGTTAGTTGTTATAGTAAGTAATCTGAAGAGTAATTGGTCGAAGTCAGTTCCGTTGTTAGGACAACAGCAAGCGAGCGCGTGTGTCTTAGACGGTGACGGTCACTAGGAGTCCTGACAGCAATGAATTAGCAGATTGTTGGTGTATCATTGAGACCTCTCGACACGGTTATGAAGTGACCACGCGGTTCTTCTCACCAGTGCCCATACACAAATCCCTCCCTTTTCCATCTCTTTTCGTATTGTGTGGTCGATTATGTATATGTATGGTCCATTTGAAAAGTCTTTTCTTCTAAAGTGAATTGCCCTAGTTGATAGCGAGTGTGATTTATGAAGAAGTATCCTCTAACGTACAGGGTATTACAAACGCTTTGAAGTTTTAATAGAATCATTCTCATTGCATAAAAAAAAAAAAAAATACAACCAATTATATATATAACAGTAATCCCTCCAATATCTGATGTAATAGAGCCAAAGGCATGTCCGAATATTGGTTTTGTCCGGATATTGGTCCTGAAGCTCCAGCACTGGTTTTTCATGACCCTAACCTAACCTAACCTAGCCTAAATCAGAAAACTATCTTCCTACCTCCCTACTGGACATGTATAGCACTTATTTAGGTCCCTTTTCACATAAATAATGCACACATAGCATGAATTTATTGAATTTTAACCAAAAAATGATGATTTAGAGGTGAGTGAGTCATAGGTGCTCAGAACTTGCCAGCATAGTATAAGTAAGTATCTGACATGGAAATCATCTTTTCTCACATTTTATGCACTAAATTATTGGATACAAAGCATCAAATATAAATGATGTAAATTGCTACCAGAAAAATGGTTAGGTTAGGTTAGGTTAGGTTAGGTTATGACCGAATATGAAATTCACTGCCTTCCACCTTTTTCCTAGCTGGTGCACTTAAGAACCATGCATGAAAAAATTAAATTGCAAGCAGGAAATTATGATTAACACAATGTTAGGTTAGGTTAGCTTAGGACCGGACATGAAATTCACTGGCTTCCACCTTTTTCCTAGCTAGTGCACTTAAGAACCATGCATGAAAAAATTAAATTGCAAGCAGGAAATTATGATTAACATTTTCTGTAATTTTTTAACACATTTACAGCATCATGAAAACAGGTTAGGCATGAAAATCCTTATGGTAATCATAGGTTAGGTTAGGATAGGTTAGGTTAGGTTAGGTTAGGTTATGACCTAATATGAAATTCACTGGCTTCCATCTTTTTCCTAGCTAGTGCACTTAAGAACCATGGATGAAAAAATTAAATTGCAAGCAGGAAGTTATGATTAACATTTTTGGTAATTTTTTAACACATTTACAGCATGATGAAAACAGGTTAGGCATGAAAATCTTTATGGTAAGCATAGGTTAGGTTAGGTTAGGTTAGGTTATGACCGAATATGAAATTCACTGGCTTCTACCTTTTTCCTAGCTAGTGCACTTAAAAAGTATGCATGAAAAAATTAAATTTAAAGCAGGAAATTATGATTAACATTTAGGGTAATTTTTTAACACATTTACAGCATGATGAAAACAGGTTAGACACAAAAATCATTATGGAAATCATCTTGCACACAGTTTATGCATGAGATTAATGATATGGAAAGAACAAAACAAGGAATTTTGATGAAGTTAGGGTACTTACGAAAAAGAAGCCGCCGTCTATAACTTGCTCTATCATCTCAGACTTTGACATAAAGAAATTGCACCACACAACTTTAGCAATTTACAATCACCAGCACTTTTCACCAACACTTTCCACAACGTTTTTTTTGCATAACTGGGATCACATCACTTCACTGCACTGTACATAACAGTAAATTCCCGTGTGGTCTAGTGATGAGTCCTGGAGCCTGAACTTCTCAGCAGCAGCTTTCAGCTCTGTTCCACGTACCAACACACCTGTGGCACGTTGTTGTCATTACCAAATCAGCGTGGATCGGTCGATGTCTGCATACTTAGGACTAAACATCACCTTCCTCTCCACGTTTCGTTTGGTCTTCGAAGCGAAATCAGCCATGTACTGCTGTAGTTTGTGTCGGGACTTCTTGATATCAAACCAGGTGGAGCGAGGGAGATTGAATTCACGATGAATCCGTGATGTCGGCCACCTGGCGTCCATCTTTTCCAATACCCTTCCCTTTTCTTCTCCAGAGTCAGAACCACTTTCTTCCTCTTCTCAGGAGGCGGGGCCATCATCACACACATGATGAAGATGAAGAGGAGTATCAAGCACTGTAGGAGGTAGGGTATCATCACAAAAGCAATCACTTCGGTCGCCATTGTCGGAGGTGTTCACAAGGCAGCAACTGAGTGGGTAATGGGGAGAGACAGAGAGGCGCCACGCGCATAAACACAGCCGATCGGCGCGTGCGGGAAATTCAAACTGACGCGGTCCCCAAAAATTGAAAATTTTTCAATTTTTTTCTAATTTTTTGGCATTTTGGGGGTTGGGCAGCCCACAATATCCGAATAGTGAGTATGTCCGAGTATTGGACATCCGAATAATGGAGGGATTACTGTATATCAATTTATGTAAACCTTTGTGAAATTAGGTCACTCTCGTGTTTGAATTATTCTCGTTTTGTGTACACTGTATTTGGTTAAGAGGTGAAGTTATAAGTATATTTAATGTATGTAAATCTATTGATCGGGCATAAATTCATCTGTGTGCAGGATTTTACAACATCTTACTGAGTGACAGTAGCCCAAGTATCTTATCAGCTTTGTACCGTGATATGTTAGTCTGCCCGGTATTTGTTTTTGTGGATAAGAGAATACTATTATTCCAGTTTTTCTAGTGGAATCAGAGTCTGAAAATAATCTGTGTACTTTATTTCTTTTGATCGAAGGTTAATTTTTATATACTGTATGTTAAGGTTTGTAAATCATAGATTAATCATTTTACTTATGTGTTTGATCTAAATTCCTCTGGGAAGTTTGATTGTGAGATTGAGTGTTACTATCTAAAGGATTCTATCTATCTATCTATCTATTGCCAGACACCATAATCCCGTAAGGGGTGGCCATTTGACTTTGAGTTATTTTTTTTTTACGGGGAGGGGCACTAACCCTCCACCAACCCACTTGTTGACACGTAGGGAGCACGTATGGTTTGGTTATATGGTTACCACCCAGCGTTGTAAATGGTTTCTTGGCTTACAGGAAACCATTTGGCTTGTCACTCAATGTAATGCCACCTGTAAAGGAAAGAAAAGCAGTAAGAAGTCACAGGAAACATAGGAGAAATAGGAAGAAAGGAGGGCAGGCACAGAAAAAGAATAATAAAGGCTAAGGAAGAAGTAGGCAGCACAACATCAAGTGAGTGGATGATGGTCGCCACCACCTACCACTTACTTTCACAGAGGACATGGTAAAACTGAGCTGCCAGGCGGCAGCAATTCAACTAATGATTGGCTTGAGTAAATTGCATGACTCTCATCCTAGCCACTAACTAGCTACTGTTCCCTATATTAAAAAAAAAGGCTAAATCTCCGCTATTACTGATTTCCAGTGGTGGTGCTATTGAAGGAAGGGTGCTCTAATTACTGTTTCAAGCCCTCATTGTCCTATTTCTTACTGTGACGGGACTAAAATTTCTTTCCTGGCAAACGCTGGGTGGTGGTGCCTACTATTGTTTTACTTACTTCTACATGTTGGTAATTCTTTCTGATGTTAGTAAATTATCGAGGCCCCGTAATAAAATTTACGTCGTTA
Organism: Birgus latro; assembly: GCA_018397915.1. Lineage (NCBI taxonomy): Eukaryota > Metazoa > Arthropoda > Malacostraca > Decapoda > Coenobitidae > Birgus > Birgus latro. The sequence continues at coordinate 8,373 of JAGKTI010030411.1, forward strand.
CACTGGTGACAGCGGTAGTAATCAGTTAATTTTCTTTATTTAGAGGGAACTTAAATTTGGCACCCTTACACTGGTGTTATAGCGGTGGGATATCCTACCATAATTTGTATGATCAAAAAGGATCATGACACTGGTGTTCAGTGCTGGGATTTCTTAAAAATTATAGGCGAGGTAAAAAATCCAATTATTACATGAGGAGATAGTCTCCCGCATTTAGTCTGATCAGCTGATCAGGTCAGGTGTGGGTAAGGGGATGGGCCCATTTTGGTGTGGCTGTCATGGCCTGCTGCGGATGTCACTGATTTCATTGCGCAGTTGACCCTCCTGCGGTGTGGTGCGGTGAGGATCTGTCCGTTCTTCCCTTGGGGCTATGTTGCATTTACCTAATTGTATTTACCTAATTGTGACATACAGGAAGTGAGCTACGCTCGTGGGGTCCCGTCTCTTTTTCTCAGTAAGTCAAATTTTGCTTTAAACTCGTTTGAGTTTTTAAACTGGACGATCTCTTTGTCCAGTCTATTCCACGGGTCTATGCATCTATATGGAAAACTATATTTCTTGATGTCCTTCAAGCAGCGTGGCTTCTTCAGTTTCAGTCCGTGTCCTCTTGTTGCTCTCTTATCCCATACAAACAGATCTTCTCTGTCAATTTGTCTACTCCCATCATGGTCCTGAACACTGCAATCATGTCACTCCTCTCTCTCCTTTCCTCTAAGGAAGGCAAATCCAGCCTTTCTAGCCTCTCACTGTATGACATATCTGCCAGACTGGGGACCATCTTAGTTGCTGTTCTTTGTATTCTCTCAATTTTGTTTATATCTTTCTTTTTGTGTGGGGACCACACTACTGATGCATATTGTAACCTGGGGTGGATCATGGCCACTATCAAGTTTTTCATCATCTCTTCATTCATGTAATGAAATGCCACTCTTATATTGGTCAAGAGTTTATATGTCTCTCTAACTATCTTGTTAGTGTGTTTTTCAGGTGACAAGCTATCCTGGACCAGCACTCCTAAATCTTTCTCTTCTTTCGCTTTTGTGATTGGTTCATTACCCATCATATAATTCAGTGATAGTCTCTTGGTGCTTTTACCCATTTCCAATATTTTACATTTTTTTGCATTGAATTTCACTTCCCACATCCGGCTCCAATCATGTATCCTATCCAGATCCTCCTGCAGCATTTTACAGTTCCCTTCAACCTCTACCTTCCTCAAGATCTTTGCATCATCAGCGAACAGACTTGCATAACTGTTCACTCCATCTACCATATCATTTATGTAAATCAGGAACATTACTGGCGACAACACCGAGCCCTGTGGGACACCACTTATTACTTCTCTCTATCCAGACATCCTGTTCTTTATTACTGTCCTCATTTGTCTGTCTCTCAGAAAGTCTCTCATCCATTCCAGGAGGTTACCCTTTGGTCCTCCTATATGCTCTAATTTCCACATTAGTCTCTTATGGGGTACCTTGTCAAAGGCCTTCTCCAAATCTAAATACACACAATCCACCCAACCGTCTCTCTCCTGTAGCACATCAATCGCTCTTGAGTAAAAGCATTGACTTTCAGTCAAAATATTCATCTCTTCCTGATATTTTATCCACCTATCTTTCAGAATCTTATCGCACAATTTTGCAATCATGCTGGTTAGGGACACTGGTCTATAGTTCAGGGGTTCTTCCTTGTTTCCTTCCTTGTAAATTGGTACCACATTTGCTCTCTTCCATTCCCGAGGCACTTTCCCTTCCTCCAGCGAACACACAATTAAACTGTGAATCTTATCTGCCAGTTGTTCTCTGCATTCCTTCAGCACCCAATTTGAAATTCCATCCGGTCCTGGGGCTTTCCTTACATCTTGAGTTTCCAGTAATTTATACACTTCCTGCACTTCCACTTTTATATCTTTTATCACTACATTCCTAGTCACTCCCTCCCCCTCCACAAACTCCACTTCATTAGTAAAAACCCCCTGGGGGTAGGGTTTTTTTTCAAGAATTCTCCCCCAGTATCCCTGCTTGTCGTAAGAGGCGACTAAAAGGGTTGGTGGTGGGTTAGTGCCCCACCCCGTAAAAACAACTAACTTGTAGGAGGAGGCTGTAGCACTGGCCGAACAGGGTAGTACTCCCTGGGGGAATGGAATGCTGGTGATAGGGAGAGCTGGAGCTCCTTTCACTAGCTACTTAATCATCCTCCTTTGCTGACCTTTTCAGTGTGACAGTAACATGGAGAGTAGACCAGCATACTCTCCCAAACATTTCCTCTAACTATCATATGCACTACACCACATGCACTTTACATATCACACAACGTACCCCACTACGTTACAGGGGTTGACGCCAGCAAGGGCATGCGGCCAGAAAACTTTGCCCCCGCTACCTAGTGGCGGACTTTCGGGGGGAGGCTTGACAGGGGTTCCGCCGGCATTGATCACGGGTCCGGGGCGAGATGGGGCTCGAACCTGTGCTAGAGGGTACAGGGCATTGCGGTTCCCAGGCTGCCGCTTCCGCTCAATAGAGAGGGGCTCGAACCAGGGAGTAGCGCCCCAGGAGGCTGCCCTATCAGTGGGTGTATAATGGCGGGGCAGTTGCAGTGCCAAGGCGCGCTTGGAGGGTGTCCCTGCAGGTGTCCTGGCAGGGTGCCCCGAGGCCACTACCACGAGGCCACTACCACAGCCACTAGTAAGCTGGTGGGCTAGGGGTCCCAGATCCATTGCCTGGACCTAGGACTGTGCAGTGGGCTGGGCCTTTGGAATGTTTACCCCCCTTTATCTTACCGACTATGACCAAGCACAAATACATACATCAAAGCAAGCCTGAGGACAGCAAATCACCCAGGGGGTTTAGGGTGGGCTCGTGGAATGTGGGAAGTTTGAGGAGAAGAGCGGGGGAAGTTGTTGAGGCATTTAGTAGGAGGTGGGTGGATGTGGCTTGTTTGCAGGAAGTCCGGTACAGGGGTGGATCAGCCAGAAAGATTGCTGGGAAGGATTGCTACTATAAGCTGTTTTGGCAGGGGGGAACTGATGGATATGGGGGTGTGGGTGTGTTGGTTGTGGAGAAATGGGTGGAGTATGTTATGAATGTCATGAGAGTAAGTGATAGGATAATAGTAGTGAAAATTTTGGTCGGACGGGTGATGATTTCAGTTATATCAGCATATGCTCCACAGGTGGGATTGGATGACGCAGAGAAGGATAGATTTTGGGATGATTTAATACGTGTAGTGGGTGGTATGGGTGATGATGAGGTAGTGGTTCTGGGAGGGGATTTAAATGGTCATGTTGGTGAAGCAGCTCAAGGTTATGAAGGAGTCCATGGAGGATGTGCATATGGTGTGAGGAATGCGGAAGGGGAAAGAATACTCGAGTTTGGGGAGGCTATGGACATGATTGTGTGCAACACACATTTTAGAAAAAGAATGAGTAGATTGATTACGTACGAGTCCGGGGAAAATAGTAGTCAGATAGATTATTTTCTGGTCAGGAGGGTTGATAGGAGATTAGTGAGAGATGGTAAAGTTATAGGAAGCGAGGAGTGTGTGCAGCAGCACAAACTGTTGATTTGTGACATGGTGCCTAAGGAATGAATGATGAGAAGGAGGACATATGTACCTAGGAGGAAAATATGGAAGCTGGGAAACCAATCAGTAAGGGATGCCTTTTATAGTGAGATGAGGAGAGTGGTGGCTGAACAGGAAGCCGTAGATAGAGACCTTAATGAACAGTATAGAGCCCTTAAGAACAACCTCTTGAGAGTTACCGATGCAATATGCGGTTTGACAAGGGGCCCACCAAGACATAAAGTAACTTGGTGGTGGGATGAGGGTGTAGAAGCTGCAGTTAAGGAGAATAGAAGGCTTTTTCGGGAATGGAAGAAGGGTGGTAACAGGGAGGAGTACTTGGCTGCCAAGCGCAGGGCTAGAGGAGAGGTATACAGGGCGAAGTCTGAGTCACAGAGACTTTAACTTGATAATCTAAATCATGAAGGAAGGAAAAATATGGTTTTTAGGGTGGCAAATCAG
>JAGKTI010030412.1:0-12398 GCA_018397915.1 Birgus latro
GAAAAAATTAAATTGAAAGCAGGAAATTATGATTAACATTTAGGGTAATTTTTTAACCCATTTACAGCATGCTGAAAACAGGTTAGACATGAAAATCATTATGGAAATCATCTTTCACACAGTTTATGCATGAGATTAATGATATGGAAAGAACAAAACAAGGAATTTTGATGAAGTTAGGGTACTTACGAGAATGATGCCACCGTCCTCATGTATAACCCGCTCGGTCATCTCAGACTCTGACAGGAAGACCTTGCACCTCTCACACCTTAGCACTTCCGCTTCACTTTACAATCACCAGCACTTTCCACAACGTTTTCTTTTGCATAACTGGGATCACATCACTTCACTGCACTGTACATAACAGTAAATTCCCGTGTGGTCTCGTGACGAGTCCTGGAGAATTTAGTCGCTGTCAGAGTCCGAGATGAGCTGTCGTAACTTGAACGCGAAGAGCCAACCTTCAGATGCTTTGAGGTCTGGGGTGTCGTGTAGCCTTGCGAACTTCTCAGCAGCAAATTTCAGCTCTGTTCCACGTACCAACACACCAGCAGCACGTTGTTGTTGATACCAAATGAGCGTGGAACGGTCGATGTCTGGATACTTAGGAGTAAACATCACCTTCCTCTCCATGTTTCGTCTGGTCTTTGAAGCGAAATCAGCCGTGTACTGCTGTAGTTTGTCTCGGGACTTCTTGATATCAAACAAAGTGGAGCGAGGGAGGTTGATCTCACGTAGGATCCATGATGTCGGCCACCTGGCGTCCACCTTCTCCAATATCTCTCTCTTCTTCTCCAGAGTCAGAACCACTTTCTTCCTCTTCTCAGGTGGCAGGGCCATCATCACACACATGATGAAAAAGGTGAAGAGAAGCATCAAGCCCTGCAGGAGGTAGGGTATCACCACAAAACCAATCACTTCAGCCGCCATTTTCAGAGCGTGTTTACGAGCCAGGAGCGGAGCAGGAAAGGAGACCGACAGAGAGGCGCTAGGCACGAAAACACTCAAACTGACGCGGTAAAAAAAAAATCGTTTTATTTTTTTATTTTTTCGAATTTTTGGGCATTTTGGGGGTCGGACAGCCCACGATGTCCGAACAGTGAGGCATCCGAACACTGGGCATCTGAATAGTAGAGGGATTACTATATATATGTATATACATATATATAGTCTCTTCCCTTCATCATCACACGATTTTTCCTGTACCTATGATTACTGTATCATGTATCCAGAGTTATAATTTCTTCTGCTACATCATACTCTTCCCTTAAAACTATTTTTTCTACTTCAGTATTACTGCACCAGTTAGGTCCACACAGTCATCCTACCTAAATTCTGCATTTGTAAATGTATCCCCACCAGGGGGAGGTGGTGGCTCAGTCGGTAGAGAAGTGGCCTGTAGTCCTAATGGATCCAAGTTCAAATCCCCGTTGGGGCAGGGAACAGTTTAAGGATTTGAATTTCAAAAAATCAGACTTTATTGATCTACCAGAAGATCCACCGACATGTCGTAAAAATACCCCTGCTAATACAAATACACCAGTTCAGTATGAGACAGCCCTAGCATGTACTCAATATGGACGGTGGGTGTTGGTGACAAAGTGGTGACATGTAGAGGTGTATGGTATGTAGGAGGATTACTGGGCCTTGGGAGCAGGCTGTGTAGCCTATGCCCAAAGTCAGACATTTAAAAAAAAAAAATCTTAACTATTAAATTTCTGTTTCCTTTTCTCCATGTTTGTCCACCTCCTGCTCTTCCTGCTGGTCATACTCCAGACTACATACCTACTTTACATATTTGTGTGCTTACCATCCTTCCTTCCTCTCCCTGTACCTACACTTCTGGCCATCTAACTTTTAAACTATACCTGTATATAGCATGCTACCCTACCACATTCTTCCCTACCTAACACTCTCCATCTTGTTTTCCTCTTCTACTGTATGAGTTTGCCCATTTAAAACCATTTGACTACAAGTCTGATTAATTTTAGTATATGTAAGCCTGTAAGCCATTGATCTTGTTTGTCAATATGGGATCTCACAAAGGTTATCTGTCTGTTTCTCTTTCAATCTTTATTCACAACCTCCCTGCCTTCCTTTCTGTATGCTGTGTTCTTCACCTGTGCTGGTGCCTCACATGATTGTGAGCGCCGCGTCTGCTGGTCTTCTAAAATCAGGTTTTTCCTCTTGCTTCGTCCCCTCTGCTGTTGCTGCTGCTGTTGAAGCTGTTGTTGTTGCTGCTGCTGCTGAAGTTGCCGCTGGAGTTCTTCACATCGTGTCTCCAGAGATTCGAGTGTACTGGTGAGGCTGCAAGGTGGAGGAAGGAGAGAGGCATTTAAATGTGCTGAGGAATGTTGAGATAAAACAAAGCATGACTTATATCTTTAGTTTATGAATACAGTAGTTATTCCAGAGAATTGTACTTTTTCCTGCAGCCTCATCGCAGACTATGATGTTCTGAAGTCAGTTCATTAACCTTTTCATAGAAATACCTCTACAAATAAAACACAGCCTGAATGGTTGTTATTGCTTTACCTTTGAGCATATTTAGTTGTGTTACAGTTCTCATATAGGCTAGTCATTCATATCTGGGGTGAACAGACTTTTGTCTTACTTAGATACAATGAATGGATTACCATAAGTCTTCACATCCTGTCTCAGCCATTTATCATTGTGGTATAGTATTAGACTTAGACCTGTATAGGGAACTGATAAGAAGTTTTATGGACATATAGATAGAGATTTATACTGGATTGCTATATGACAAACTCGGCATAAAGAAGGAGGCAGTGCCAAGTGGTAGAGTAGAAGACTAATGACCAAAAGAATACCTAATGTATCTCAGATGGAGATGGGGAACAATTTGGGGGTTCCAATCTTGTTGAACTATACTTACTCTATCATCCACAAGATAAAAACATCCCAGCCAATACCATCACACCAGGCCTGTACAAGACAGACTTAGTATCTGTGGGATTCATTATGGACAGTGCTGTATTATGCATCCATGTGGTGACCTGTAAGAATGTGTGGCATAATGAATGATTTTGAGTGTATCATCCTCTGATGATAAGCACATTCCACAATTTTTGTGATGCTTATACTTCATGCTGATGCCCCCCACAGCAGGAGCTCTGAAACTGTTATTGTTCAGCTGGCTGCAAGTAAGCAACTGCCCTTATGGTGTCATTCCATAGCTTCCTTTTACAGTCAATATAGTGTCTTCATCTCAGTGTGGCATGTGCTGTGCAGTGTTCCATTTTGTGTGTTATGTTATGCATATGGTCTAATCAAGCAGGGCATATTTAATTTGTGATTCCATCCCTTCAAATCTAAGTTGGTAACTGAGGAGGGCTTGGTGATATTGTGATCTAAGCCTACCCAGGTTAACCTGATCAGTTCTATGAAAGAAAATTGTTCCTCTTAAAAGTGAATTTGGGGGTGAGGTGGAGGGGCAGTTTGTAGTATAGTGTTCTGATCAATACCGGTATGTTGTTTAGCCCTGCCCCTGAAATGAGTACTGTATGTAGGTTTCTTCACTGCTAATGTTGGAAAGTCTGGAGGTGGGATATTGATGAAGAGGGTCTGGTAATGTTTGTGTGGTGAATGTTTTGTGTGCCTAGCTGTGCTGTGTGGCTCTGTCATACATTAGCAAGGGTAATGTGTTTTAGCACAGGTAGTTGTGCAGAACTGTGTGCCTCTCATATAAAGATATTCTTTAGCAGGGAGGAATTTATATTCAATGTGTAAGTGAGCTGTGGGAGTGGTTTTGGTGAAGCCAGTGATGATGCATAGAGCATTGTTCTGTATGGTCTACAAGGTAACAGTTTTGAAGGTGTTGTAGTTAGTTTTAGATAAGAAGCAAGCATATGCCAAGGAGGCATAGGTCATCACTGATCAGTTATATTATTTGTAGAGGAGGGAGAGTGTTTCTTTTTACTGCCCAAAATCTGCCCCTGTCAGAGCTCTGAGTGCACTGAGTCTGAGGGTGCACCACCTCTTGATGTCTTGTCATATGTCACTTCAGGGATCTTTGTGGAGTGTGGGACAAATACAGTACACTGTTAAGTGTGAGGTTAAGGGTGTACCTGCACTCATGTCTGCTCATGTCTGTTGCTGGTGATAGGTGTGGTGGTGGATTTGGTTGGAGTGACCATCATCTCTGAAAGTTGCTGAACAACCCCAGTCTGTCTGAATGAGCAGACCTATCAACCACTGACAAGAAACTCTCCCAGCAGGGCCATCCCATTTAGTGAATTGATGCCCCCTTGTGGATGACTATATGTTACTACAGTGAAGTGCAGGGAAAAATCTGGAAGTTTGATTCCAGCATCGACGCTGCATTTGTGTCTTTCCACCAAGTTAACAGGGGCACCAAACTAGCCTCCTCATCATCCCATTATCTGGTTATATGGTTACCACCCAGCACTGTCAATGGTTTTCTGGGTTACAGGAAACCAATAGGCTTGTCACTCAGTGTAGAGAAGTGGTTCTTAACCTGGGGGGCGCGCCCCCCTAGGGGGACGTGAGTAAATTCCAGGGGGGGCGCGAGCCCAGGAGAAAAAGTAGGAATTTCTCTAATCATATTCGTAATTCTCTTAACAAGAGTGTGGCCAATATGAAGATGATTATGAAAGAAATACAAAACATGCTTGGACAGATGTACGAACTACAAGAAGAAGTAGCAATACTTCTATAGATTCACAGCAGAAGGCAGATCTCCATGACAAGTTCCACTCTGAAGGATTTCTGCTATCTCTAGCTTACCTGGTGGACATCTTCGAAGTGCTGAATGCAATTAACCTTAAACTACAAGAGAAAACATCATCATCATGCACCATGACACCATTCGAGCCTTCAAAGCCAAACTCGACCTCTGGAAATGCCGAATTCAGGATGGAAATACAGCCAGTTTTAGTAACTTAGATTCTGCTTTCATTCACAGTTACCTTGAATCTGAGTTTAAAAAAATAATAATAATCACTTATCTGACTTGAAAGCAGAATTAATCAGATACGTCCCATATATAGATGAGAAGCGTGACGCATGGAAATTCATCAGGAACCCATTTCAATGTGCGGTAGCTGATATTTCGGATAAAGCGCAAGAGTATTTTCTTTGCTGAGGAAGACCTCAAAGAACTGGATCTTGAGATGTTCTGGGTCAATTACCTTCCTGTCTACCCCTCTGATCTCACATCAAGCTCTCGGATTCTGACAATGTTTGGATCGATGTATCTTTGTGAAACTGCATTTTCCATGCTCATTGCAGTCAAGACGAAGTACAGAAACCGGATTAATGTTGAAGGAGACTTACCTTGTGCACTGTCTGCCATTTGACCACACATTCAAGATCAGGTAGCTAAGAAGCAGAGTCAATATCTCATTAAATTAGTAAGAAAGTAACCTCATTAAATATGCTGGGTATATTGTTTGCACAGAATTCATGCTCAATAAAACGACTAAAAACACCCATTATTAAAGTTTTTCCTTAAAATCTGGGAGGGAATTTTATCAATTTGGTTGAAGATGTGAGGGGGGCGTGGAGGGAAGGACCAACTACTAGAAGGGGTGTGGTAGTAAAAAGATTAAGAACCACCGGTGTAAAGCCACCTGAAGTGGAAAGAAATGCAATAAAAAATTATAAGAGTGAAAGGGAGAAGCAGGAAGAGATGACAGCAGACACAGAAACAGAATGATAAAGATGAGGGAAGAATAAGTAGCACTTCATCAAGTGAGTGGATGATGGTCACCACCACCTACCACCTCAGCTCAGATGTAAGTTTATGATTAAATACAATGGGGATCCTCATTTGACTGCATGACAATACTTTGCTGAGGCCTTCTCCACTGCTTCTAAATCACTTTTTAAGAGTACAGAGGTACTGCAGCATCTTTTAACATCAACTGCCCATCCCTCAGATGATTTGATGCCATGCTTGTAGTGGAAATGTAATCAGCTGCTCCATTCATTCCCCTTCCTGTTTTGAGTTCCCTTACTGGTAACTTTGCTCACTCATTTAATTACCCCAGTTTTGGGTCTTTAAAAGGGTTGTGCACAGAAATGCAAACACTGCTAGAATTGGGACATGTGTAACCACCTCCTAAATCATTACACACATATCTCCTTCCCTCCTTCCACTTGGTACCTCTCATATTCTTCTTCCTAACCCACAGGGAAAAATGACTTGTCCTTGCTTGGTCAGCTCTCTAAAACACACTAAATGAATCTACAGTAGTCTTTAATGTGCATCTCTCTCTCTCTCTCTCTCTCTCTCTCTCTCTCTCTCTCTCAATTCATGCTGATGATGGATGGCCAAAATCCCTTCTTTTACTTACAGCAGGTGATTGAGAAGGCACTCCTTCCCACAGAGAGCTAGAAGTTAGGTACCTCTTCCTCCCCATATTGTGCCAATTTAGGCCATGTGCACGTTAATATCCACTGACAAAACTGGTGACCCCATATTCCAGGCACAAGTTTAGGGTTCATGCCTTCCAGTGCTCACTTATGGGAGCACGTGAGACATCAACAAGCTTAGAGGAAGGCCATCATGTCTCATGAAGTATTATAACTGGAGAAAAGAAGCAATGTACTCTCCTGTTATCCCTGAGTCAGAGATGATTCCTCTCATCACTATTTCTAATGGTCTGTGAAGTATCAAAAGTGACTTGAAACCTCTTCCTCTTGAACAGTGCCTCAAAATTATCTCATTACAATTGAAAAATTAGCTTTGGGGTTTGCAGTAACTTTTTTTCTACCATCGTCTATTCCTTCCCTTTTTTGGACATTCATTCTGTAATTTTTAAAGAATTCATTCTGTCTCCAAATATCTAAGTTACATCACATTATATCACATCTTCCATCTCTACAACATTTAGTCTTATTGCTATAATCTTTGTCACTATTTCTCTGTAAGAAGTATTTATTTATTTATTACTCCTACCTTCTTTGTCCAGTTCTGTCTCTTTTGCTTCATCATGGAGTCATGGAATGTGCCTGTCATATCTGTTATAAGGTGATACTAGTGCCATACTATTAAAGCGGAGGAAGCAAAGATGTAGGCTAGCCCCAAGTTCTCACAGTCACTTGCAAAACCTATGCTGAAAGTAGTGTGTGTTTGGCTTCTGTACCACAGTACCTCACTGATGAATGAAGACCACCACATCTAATGCTCAAAATAACTGTTCTATAAATAACTGTCAAAAATTGGGGTCTTCCAAACACCACTGCATTCTCAGTCTTAATAACAGTGCCCTTAACAGGAAGCTAGCTGTAACTGAGAAGACATACATGTTAGATTACCATTCATACTATTAAGTGTTCTCTCTCTCTCTCTCTCACCTCTTGATTTTCCTCTTATCTGACACACTCTCGGCTGATAATCTCTGGTTATTCTTCTCCAAATCTTGTATGGAGACCTCAAGCTGCTCGTAGATGCGCAGTCGTGAGTCGTTCACTTCGCGCAAGGCTGCTGTTTGCTTGCTGAGGTACTGCAGGAAAAGAAAACGGCACAGGATTAATGTCTATCCACTAAACTAGATCATTAAGGCAGACAGTCATTGCTAAAGCTCAATAATCCCATTGAATATGATACAAAACCATCAAAATATACATCCAGGTCCCTAATTGTGCAACTAGGTGAAAAGTGACAAGGGGAAAGACTGGCCTGAGAATAATAGTGAGAGAGAAGTTAGTGATATAGGGGCAGATTCTGCATCTGTCAAAAGAGGAGGGTCCATATACAGTACTGTATATACAGTATATATTTTTTTTACAACTGATAACAATAATGCATATAAAATTTATAGCAGAGTAACAAAAACAATTACATATAAACTAATACACCTCATTTCACTGCCATAAACTGTCTGTCTATCTATCTATTGCCAGATGCCTTAATCCCGTAAAGGGTGGCCACAAACAAATCAGCTCCATGTTGCCCTGTCCCCCTCCATTTCACTGCTCTCCCCTCAGCTCACACCCCCATCTCTCGTATACCTCTCCACCCCATTCCTCCATCTCATCCTTGGCCTCTCCCTCCCTCTCCCCCTCTCTACCTCACTCACACTCTCCTCACATTAGTCTCTCCCTCTCCATCCTCTCCACAAGGCCAAACCACCTCAGTGTATTGCTCCTAACACTTTCAGTCACATCCACATCCATGCCACAACACTCCTTCACTTCCTCATTTGTCAGTCTGTCTCTCCATGTAAGTCCACATGCTCCTCTCAAATAACTCACTTCCACTGCTCCCACTCTCGACTTGTGTCCTTCCAACAAGGTCCAAGCTTCTCTTCTATACATTAAGAGTTGGTATCACAATACTACCATGCAGCAACTTTTTTACTTCCATGCTCACTTCTTTATTTCTTATCACTGCTTTCAAAGAACCAGCAACCTTTCTTCCTTGTTGTACCCTTTGAAGCACTTCGTCCTTCAAACTTCCATCTTTACTCATCACACTGCCCAAGTACTGTACTTAAATGCACTCACATTTTCCACTTCCTCATTATCTAATCTCACTGTACATTCAGTGATTTCATTTCTGTCAAAGACCATAACTTTACTCCTCCCTACATTCACCTTTAGATTCCACTTCTTGTACACTCTCAGACTCATTCACCAAGCCTTGCAGTTCCCCTTCACCTTCACTTAACAATACAGTATCATCTGCAAACAATAGCACAAGAAGTTCCAAATGCTGCCCACTCTCATTGGGGCCACTTCAACATCAACTGCTCTACCTTGTATCTCTTTGATAATCCCATCCATATACAGACTGAACAACCATGGAAACATGACATATGCCTGTTGAAATCCAACATTCAGAGAGAAAAATTCACTCACTTCACAATCCACATGCACTGCAGCCTTAGCACCCTCATACATACTCTTCAGGGCATTCAACAACTTCCCATTTACTCCATATATTGTTAATATTTTCCAAATTCCTTGTCTCTCTACTCTGTCATATACTTTCTCCAAATCCATGAAGGTTGCATACAACTTCTTTCTCTTCTCTAGAAACTTTTCCACTAAAGACTTAAGGATGAATATCTGATCTACACAACCTCTTCCCTTCCTAAAACCTCCCTGTTCTTCTCCAGCTAATTCCCCTGTTATCTTCCTAACTCTGTCAATAAGTATCCTACCATAAACTTTTCCTAGTACACTAAAAAGACAAATGCCCCAATGATTACCACACACCACTTCTTCCCCTTTTCCTTTGTATAGGGGAATAATTATACCTACTTCCAATCCTCCAGTATTCTGCCTTCCTCCCAGGCCAGTCTGTACATCTTCCATATCCATTCTACTATTGTCTCTTCCCCCATGCTTCATCATTTCACCACACACTCCATCAGTTCCTGGGGCCTTCCCCATTTTGACTTTCTTCATCACTTCCACTACTTCCATCCTACTGATCCCTTCGTCTCTTCTCACCTCACTCCTTCTCCTCCCAGCCATTCCCCAGCCACTAATACTCGCATTACAGTAATCACCCTACTATCTGGATGACCAATATCTGGTTACCTCACTGTCTGGACATCGTTGGCTGGGACGTTCGGAACCCAAAAATGCCAAAAAATTGCAAAAAAACTGAAAAAAATCCGATTTTTTCCCAACATGTCAGTTTGAATTTCCCGTGCACGCCGACCAGCTGTGTTTTTGTGCTGCCAACCTGCTCTCGCTCTCCCTCACTTCCCGCCCAGTCGCTGGATCGTGAAGACACTCTCGCCATGGCCGCTCCTCTCAGACTCTGACAGTGATTAAGCATGAGGACTCGCCACTAGACCACACGGGAATTAACAATGATGTGAAGTGAGAAAAATGTGGTGAAAAGTGCTGGTGAATATGAAGTGCAGCGCAAATGCCAAGTCAGAGTCTGGGAGGACAGAACGGGTTATTCCTCAGTACAGCCACAGCCTCGTTGTAAGTACCCTAACTTCTGCAAAAATCCTTGTTTTGTTCTTCCCATTTCATTAATTTCATGCATAGACTGTGAGAAAGGTGATTTTCATAATGATTTTCCATGTCTAACCTTTTTTCAGCATGCTGTAAAGTGGTAAAAAATTTCCATAAATCTTAATCATAATTTCCTGTTATCAATTGATTTTTTCATGCATTGTGACCAATAGTATTTAAATGCACAAGCTGTGAAGAAGGTGATTTCCATGTCCAATACTTACTTTCAGCATGCTGTAGAATGGTGAACACCTTTGCCATACTTACCTCTTAATCATCATATTTCTGGTAGCAATTTATTTATTTGATATTTTGTATCCCATATTTTAGTGCACCCCTACCCCCTGGGGGTAGGGTTTTTTTTCAAGAATTTTCCCCCAGTATCCCTGCTTGTCGTAAGAGGCGACTAAAAGGGTTGGTGGCGGGTTAGTGCCCCACCCCGCAAAAACAACTAACTTGTAGGAGGAGGCTGTAGCACGGGCCGAACAGGGTAGTACTCCCGGGGGGAATGGAATGCTGGTGATAGGGAGAGCTGGAGCTCCTTTCACTAGCTACCTAATCATCCTCCTTTGCTGACCTTTTCAGTGTGACAGTAACATGGAGAGTAGACCAACATACTCTCCCAAACATTTCCTCTAACTATCATATGCACTACACCATAGGCACTTTACATATCACACAACGTATCCCACTACGTTACAGGGGTTGACGCCAGCAAGGGCATGCGGCCAGAAAACTTTGCCCCCGCTACCTAGTGGCGGACTTTAGGGGGGAGGCTTGACAGGGGTTCCGCCGGCATAGATCACGGGTCCGGGGCAAGATGGGGCTCGAACCTGTGCTAGAGGGTACAGGGCATTGCGGTTCCCAGGCTGCCGCTTCCGCCCAATAGAGAGGGGCCCGAACCTGGGAGTAGCGCCCCAGGAGGCTGCCCTATCAGTGGGTGTATAATGGCGGGGCAGTTGCAGTGCCAGGGCGCACTTGGAGGGAGTCCCTGCAGGTGTCCTGGCAGGGTGCCCCGAGGCCACTACCACAGCCACTAGTAAGCTGGTGGGCTAGGGGTCCCAGATCCATTGCCTGGACCTAGGGCTGTGCAATGGGCTGGGCCTTTGGAATGTTTACCCCCCTTTATCTTACCGACTATGACCAAGTACAATAACAAGCATCAAAGCAAGCCTAAGGACAGCAAATCACCCAGGGGGTTTAGGGTGGGCTCGTGGAATGTGGGAAGTTTGAGGGGAAGAGCGGGGGAAGTTGTTGAGGCATTTAGTAGGAGATGGATGGATGTGGCTTGTTTGCAGGAAGTCCGGCACAGGGGTGGATCAGCCAGAAAGATTGCTGGGAAGGATTGCTACTATAAGCTGTTTTGGCAGGGGGGAACTGACGGATATGGGGGTGTGGGTGTGTTGGTTGCGGAGAAATGGGTGGAGTATGTTATGAATGTCATGAGAGTAAGTGATAGGATAATAGTGGTGAAAATTTTGATCGGAAGGGTGATGATTTCAGTTATATCAGCATATGCTCCACAGGTGGGATTGGATGACGCAGAGAAGGATAGATTTTGGGATGATTTAATACGTGTAGTGGGTGGTATGGGTGATGATGAGGTAGTGGTTCTGAGAGGGGATTTAAATGGTCATGTTGGTGAAGCAGCTCAAGGTTATGAAGGAGTCCATGGAGGATGTGCATATGGTGTGAGGAATGCGGAAAGGGAAAGAATACTCGAGTTTGGGGAGGCTATGGACATGATTGTGTGCAACACACATTTTAGAAAAAGAGTGAGTAGATTGATTACGTACGAGTCCGGGGGAAATAGTAGTCAGATAGATTATTTTCTGGTCAGGAGGGTTGATAGGAGATTAGTGAGAGATGTTAAAGTTATAGGAAGCGAGGAGTGTGTGCAGCAGCACAAACTACTGATTTGTGACATGGTGCTTAAGGAACGAATGATGAGAAGGAGGACATATGTACCTAGGAGGAAAATGTGGAAGCTGGGAAACCAATCAGTAAGGGATGCCTTTTAAAGTGAGATGAGGAGAGTGGTGGCTTAACAGGAAGCCGTAGATAGAGGCGTTAATGAACAGTATAGAGCCCTTAAGAACAACCTCTTGAGAGTTACCGATGCAATATGCGGTTGGACAAGAGGCCCACCAAGACATAAAGTAACTTGGTGGTGGGATGAGGGTGTAGAAGCTGCAGTTAAGGAGAAAAGAAGGCTTTTCCGGGAATGGAAGAAGGGTGGTAACAGGGAGGAGTACTTGGCTGCCAAGCGCAGGGCTAGAGGAGAGGTATACAGGGCGAAGTCTGAGTCACAGAGACTTTTACTTGATAATCTAAATCATGAAGGAAGGAAAAATATGGTTTTTAGGGTGGCAAATCAGGTGAAGAGAGATAATCGGGACATTGTAGGTGAGCAGTGTGTGAAGAATGATGAA